>JANTCA010009213.1:0-13564 GCA_024741275.1 Chironex yamaguchii
AGTATGATTTTAGCGCAATGTCGCAAATTTTCAAGGCGATTTTCAAGTTTTGTACCACAAAAAGATTGTTCAAAAACCATATATGCATACAGTATCTCAACAGACACAACTGTTTTGATATAAACTTCTCAAGAGTGGAGCATTACTTTGAAAGTCCTTCCCCAAATCTTTGTGCCGTGATGGCACGGAGGCTAAAATGTTGAGCTCTGAGTCTGAGGGTTAAGAGTTCGATCCCGGTCGGCTCCCACATGTACACGTGTGAGTGTATGTTTTCTTTTTTAATATTATTCTACCTCTAGCAATAGCATTAACTTTTGCTTACTTTTTTGTCGGATGTGCATGGGAGAAACTTAGCACTGAAAATGTTGGCTGTGTGACCTGACCTCATGGAGTAAAGGCCCTAAGAATGACAAACATGAAAACGTTAACAATGCAGTATAAACTTAGCAAAGCAATTTATCGTCATGTAATAGCATATTGGCATTACTATCATTTAAATTTTGAACTAACTTCATGCAAAATATTTGTCAGCTACCCAGTAGCAAACAGTACAAACGTCCATGAAAGAATAGAATACACTTGAACCTCAGTTAGCTTTTAGCTCGATGGGCACATGATCAAATAAGCCAGGTTTCAAGTTGGGTTTAGAAAAAACACCAGAAAAAAATACAATTTTTCTAAATAACTATTTATAAGCTATTGAGATTCCTGGTGGAAACAACCAGGACATAAATCTGATTGAAGAACAACATTTTTTACAAATTCTGTTTATTCCAAGCTTTCAATCATCACCATCATCATCATGTCCGTAGCCTATGAGGCCGTTGGTGCACCCATGCCGTAAAACTTGCTCTCCATCTGTTCCGATCCCTCGTTCTCCAGCTCGCTTCCTCATATCACAACCGTCCATTCTTTGACATCATCTATCCATGCTCTCACCGGGCTCCCACGGCATCTATTTCCATCGCAGTGACCTTGTATCAGACGTTTTGTCAACTAGTCTCTTCTTACCTGATGACCGAAAAACTTTAACTTTCTTTTCATTATAGTAGTAGTGAAATTTTCAGGCGGACTCTCATATTTGAACTTCCTGACTATCCTTTTCCACAAGTACTCATTGGTTTTCATTTCTTTCTAGTTGATGCCAAGCAGTCTCCTGTAGCATTTCATTTCCAAAGCTTCTATTTTCTTCTTTGTCTTACCAGTCATTGTCAAAATTCTTTTTACGGCGTTCATAAGTTCGATTTTTGATTGCAGTCTCACTTTCCTTGCTCTCCAGATCTCTTCCATTTTGGCTAGTGCGCTTGTAGCCATACCAATTCTTCTTTTAATCTCGAGCTCGCTAGTTGCATCCTCTGTAATCGATGCTCCTAGGTACTTAAATTCCCTGACTTGCTCCAAATTTTATCCGTTTAGTTTAATTATTTGCTCATTTTTGTTCTTCCCAGTTATCATGACATGGGTTGCCCTTAATCGTCTTAGATGGTTTTAACATGTCTGAAATAGTTTAACTTGATAGTTTAGACAGTTTGCTCAAAGTGTAACCACAAATTTCAGCTTTAGCTAGTTTTATGACCGTTACGGGGGTCTCTATTTGGCAACCCATTTCGCGATACGTTTGTTCTAGTTCCCCTCAATCGATCACATTAACATCGTGATGTTTTTCTAGTACATTCAAATTGTACCAAATAAACCCAAAATGTCAGAATTTGCCCAATAATATTTATTTGCCTATTTTGACATTACCCAGCTTTTGCTGATGACATTCTGCTCTTTTTTGCATTGATGTTATCTATAAAAGATTTTTTGTCCTTAAACCATACTACATATCTAATTTGATATTGATGGAGCAGTCTTGTGCCATCCTTTAATACCCATCAAATATCTTCAGTTTCCTCCTAAAGGTATTCCTTTTGCTAAAGCCTTGATGCGTTCTTGTTGTTCTTTGACTAACACCGGATATATGAGTTCAAACTTCTATCCAACTATCTTTGTTATGTAGCGTTAATAACGTAGTCGTTTATTTTTAAATGGGTGTACTTATTTCAATGCTTTCAATGCTTCCTGGGTAATCATCAGGGATCAAGATATACAGCAAAACAAGTATCATTATAATCAAATCAATACAATCAACACGTTGTAGATTGGTAACGTAAAAATTTCACAGGTCTCGAAATTCACGAAATTTCCACATGTAGAAGAGAGGTAAGTAAATAGACAAGAATATCTGAAAAGATATAGGAGAGAAAACAAAAGCGCTTATAACAAAGACAATGGCACAGACGTTTTGTTGTTATTTACTTTAGAAATCACAAGACATTCATGAATTGAAAGCTCAAGATTGGTGTTGCAAGAAGATACAATATGAGACTCCATACCCAGTAGGAGACTCCATACCATACTCGTTAGTTTTGCTGTGCTCAGGAACAAAAGCTGTTATCTCACTAATGCTCCAAATTATAAAACAGTTTTCACAATTCTTTTGCATGAGCTTTCTGAAAGAGGGGGTAATGGTCTTAATTATTAATAGCAGCACATAATTCCTACAGTATAAGTTTTACAAGCCCATATTTATCTTCAATATTATCCAAATTACGACCACTAGTGTAACTTTGAGCTAAAAGCTCTTTATCATCAATGGAAGTAGCTGCAGATGTCAAAACCTTGCTGTCAACATTCAAGACGTTTTAGCAATCTATAACAAGAGTAGGATTCAGAAAGAATAAGTGATTCATCCTTCAGAGCAATGAATGGACTCTGTATTCACATGTGTCACTTTGTAAAATGAAGCGACATTACATTTTTAATTTTTTGCTCTGACAGAAGAAAGCAAAGTTCAGATGAGTAGTTTTTTGTGAATAAGACCAAAGAATAGATCTTAATAACTAGGGAATTCGGGTAATTGAAATTCAGATAACTATGGGAGTTTTTCAACCAAGTTTAAAGGGGCTAAGGCAAATTGTTTAAATAATTGGGGAATTCAGATAACCAAGTGTTCCAAAGACGGAAATTTAACTGTTATTAAATAAACTATTAAAAGAGCAATATTCAATAAATAACAGTTAAGTTTAAAAGTATCACTCCACTTCAGCTTACCTTTTCTGACCTTGGATCATAAATATTTAAATAACAATCATCTGATCCAGAAAGAAGCAAGTTTCCTTCATCATTCCATGCAACAGTATTAACCTACAAACAGAAAACAATGTACATTTACTTTGTATACACATAAAACTATATATCTTTCTACAAAACTATTATCAGGTGGCACTACTTTCCCCACTTATTACATTTTTGAGCAAATATTACCTCCTAAGCTTCTGATATGACTGCCAAAATAGTGCAATATGGTTTACTTTTCAAAAGAAATACATCCAACTTACACATCCATCATGCCCTGTTAACACTGATGCAATTGACAACCTTCGAACAAAAGACTTGCTGCCTACAAAAGAAGCAAACGATGCTGACAATAAGAAATCATGAAATCATGAAACACATTTTAACTGAGATTGCTAACGGAGTTAAATAGTACCCCTATGTGATTGAAATGATAAACAAGGTCAACAATGAGTTTATGGTTTAAAGTTAAAGCCATCAGAGTTTTTAAAAGTTATTTTTTAAAACAAATTCAGCATCAATATCAGTAAAAGTCACTGTGTTGATTTTTCTTTCCCATTCATCACTGTATAACTAATTATGTTAAATTTCTCAATTAAGTGCCAAGGCACTTACTTAACTTTTGAGCCTCAAAGTGGGGGCACTTATTTGAAGCAAGCGCTTATTTTCGGAAGCTGCTTATACGCTTGCTCTAGCTGCCTTGATGATGCAATGGCGTGATCCAGAGAATTCTCTCTAAACTATGAAATGCTTTATAAGAATTCACAGGACCTGCACGTGGGCATCATATTTATAAAGATAGTTGGACATTTACCATAGGACAACAACTTCATTCCACACCTGACCACATAAAGGAAGTATGCACCACTTATTATAAATATGCACTGGTTGTTTATAAACTTGTAGACGGCAAAGAAGTTTAAGTAGGTCATGTGCTCATTGAGCTGTCACAACTTATATCTAAATTTCTAACAACTGGCAAGAAAAGAAAATATTTGAAAGCAAAAGTTGTTGGTAAAAGAAAACAAGAAATTAGTCTGATAGTTCCAACCATGCACAGTAACGACGAACAATGAAATGTTTGCTAAAACTTTGTTGGAGAAGCTCGAAGAAAAAATTTAGAAACTCATTTTGGCTAAAATTTCAAGTAGGAGCCCATTTCTTAAGGTGGGGGTGGTCGGCACTTAATTGAGGGGAGTGCTTATCTAATAACTGTCCTGATAGTGTCATGCCTATTTGAGGGGGTGCTTATGAGGGGGCACTTATTTGGGGCCTTATGGTATTAGACAAGCACACGAACTTCTTTCAACAATTTTCCAAACCACTATCTTACTTAAAATTTCTTTATAACACAGTACAAAATCAAAACGAAGAAATGCATCAGTAGTGTACCAAGCATAACTGGCAAACTTTATAGTCCTATTTTGTGTATGTTCTCCTTGAATTCAAATTTGACTCTAAGACATTGCAATTGATACCAATGTTTTATAGTTGGCAAAGGCAGCCCTAAAGGAGCAACACCCTCAGCCAACAATGGCCCAAATTTGGCATGATTTATATTTGCCTTAAGGAAACAAATTAGACACTAATTTAAGAGATATTCAAAGCCCTTTAATATGTGCGCAACACAACAACAGGCATCTACGGGAACACTAAAAAGACATTACCTCTCACAGTATCAAACACACTCCATGGCCTTACAATGCCTTTGCTTCTCTTCTGGAGATATTCATTGAGTGTGCCTCGTTTTCTAGGGTAATTCATTATTACTGTCTTGTCACTGTGTCATTCCATGATATTATCCTGGCCATAGTAGGTGGATGCATAGTCTAAAAACATAGAAGAATGCCTTAACAAAATTGTAGATCATAATAAAATATGGCAAAGTGAACATCAGAAAATATAAATGTTGCCATAGTATAAACAAATAAATAAACATAAGAAACAAATAGAATAGTTAAACCGATAAATGACAAAAAAACCTGCTAAATAAGTAAATAACAAACGAACACATATGTATATATAAACAAATAAATAAATAAATAAATAAACAAATAGAAAGAATAAATAAATGATAGAAGTGTTCTCTATCTTTGTAGAGCTTTTCCAAAAAAAACACACAAAAATTCTGCAGATACAATTTGGTTTACTGCATACTGCATACATGCTGGGTAATACTTTGGTAGCGACGTATCAAATAATATATTATTTGGCTGAACATCTAGTATGAAATACGGAATAGCAGATATTAAGAAGATTATGACAGCCTTTTAATTCAAATGTCTTTGAATTAAAAATTCGTATTAACTAATACAATATAATAACCATTAAATGTGGACATTCATAAAGGGCTGTCACAAAGAAAGTAAAGATGCTGACTTGGCAATCATAAACATAGAAATTTAGCATGACATCATACAATACGTTCCTAATCATTGGTCATTGTAACACTTTAGATAAACCATAACAATAGTAATTAAAATTATGCATACTGCAACAATTTTAAGACTTAATTTGATAAAAAGCATATTGCTAATACAAAACAACCATGTTAATTTCATGCCAAAGTACACAAAGCATCATTTAAATACTACAACACAACCTGTGCTAGTAATTTTTTAAACTAAGCATCATGAGGTAATCTTCATACAATTCACACAAAATACTACACCAACAAAATACCACAATGCTACACCAAAACATCAAGTTCCATCTGTTCCATTCCAATGTGGGGACCTCTGTGGTGACATGGTTCGAGATGTGTGTGTGTGTGTGTGTGTGTGTTGAAAGCCATGTTACCAGAGGAGTGTAAGATATGTTGTTTATGTGATTGCTGTGTTGTAGGGAATGGATGGTTTCTTTTATTTTCCTGTTTGTAGTGTTGGTCTTCTTGTCTATGATTTTCCTGTTTTGCCAATCGAATGTGTGATTACTTCTGCAGCAGTACTCAGCTATCTCATGCCTTTTGGTGTAATCTCTTTCTACAGTCCTTCTATGTTCCTTTTCTCTCTCTCTTTGGTCTTTTGGATTCTTTGATGACCTGGAGGGCCAGCATTCACATTGTAACTTGAACACTATATCATTTTTCAGTGATGGATACTGGGTCCTTGGGTTTCATGTGCAATTTTTGCAAATCAGAATTCAAATACTAAGCTATGAAGAAATTGGAACATATAAATATGTATGCCGTATTTCAAAACCGTGTCATGGGAAGTTCGATGAAGTGAAATTGCATAAGTTTGAGCATGTCAACACAAAAATAATCATTTCTACTACATCACAATGAATAAGAAGCAATGGGAGCACTTGAAGGAACAAATACTGTTAGAAATTGCAAAAATAACAAAGAATAGTCCGATAGAATAATTGAAGGCAAGAGGAACAAGATCTAGTTATCTAACAAGAAAAAAAGGAAATGAGCAGTGTCCACATATTGAAATATCTAAATTCAGAGTTATATAAATAACAAAGTACAAATGGGCAAAACAAAACTCTTTGAGCTTAAACTACATTGCTGTAAGCACACTGTGGTTTACAGATTGACATTTGACTATATGGTGGTGCATAAGATTGGGTTGGCAGATCATTGATCTACAGGTACAAATAAGCTAATGCATCTGAAGTATTATCTCAATGAGTACCTACAATCTGGCATAATTGTTGCATCAGCTAGATCATCTGCAATAGTCACCAACATTATGTGAACTGCAGCTGTATGTTAATGATTTGTTCATCAATGGATCATGGTTTAATGATCACAGGAACGTATCTATGGAGATGGAAATAAAAATGTGAGCTAGAGCGAATGGAACAATGGTTGCTTACTGAACACAGGGATTAATTCAGAGGGTTACAACAGTTGCAGTTTCAACTGTCAAATTATAAGCAAATTCCTCTTCAAATGTTTTCTCTAACTGTAATAATTGTAGTTATCCTCTATGATATCATTTCCTTTTCACCCACAACCTGCTTTCTATATTTGATCCACCCAGCAAATTCAAAAAAATGTATGCAGCATTATAGGCCTACTTTTGCTACTGATTTCCTTTTCTGTCACACTAGCACTGTGGACCCCTTGAGAAAGTTTAGATTATGTTTACACATGGGCTATTGTGGGCTGCAAGGCAATCAAGAAATGTCCTGAGTGTTGCAAGCCAATTACAACCTAATACTGCAAGCAAAGAGGAGGGACAACATGATACCAAAACTCCTTGGCAACACTCATCTTGTTGCTAAGCAGTTCAAAATAAAATTTAGGTTCTAAGCAATTCAAGTTGTGAGACAATGTGACAAAAAATGTCTATCATCCAAATAGAAATGGCTAGTGTGGGTTTGATGAGAAACTACATTTTTGTTTCAGGATCGATACAATAGAGGTCTTAAATCAGATTTAATTTAATTAAATTTGATGTGAGCTGTAAAAAGGCTTTTCTTACTTATACATGCTTGCATTACTATATCAAAGTCACAGAATGTGTACCTGTGAATGAGTGTGGTCATGACTTTAAGTTGCTCTACACACAACATTCCCCTTCCACGCAATTGTGCAATTGTCAGACTTTGGTCTGGATCTACCTCTAGGATAATGCTATAAATGCTTTGGTGAGTGCATATCATCAAATATGAGTGAAAGATCACAATGGAATTTTTAACAAGTCTTTGGTGATCATATTAGGGCAATATCTAGTTTGACATTGTTGCTTTGACAGTTGGCAGCAAATAATATCTGGAGTATAAAAAATTCAAAAGCTCCTGCTGCTTGAAAGCTCTTTACAGTTTTTAGATTTCCCTATGTTCTTATTGATAATCGTCAATTTCAAGTATTATTAGGGTCATTAAGTCATGCTCTAGACCACACTTGCTATTTCAATAGCAAAAGAGATCTGTGTTTACCCTTGAAATTTTGTGATTTAAATGGTGAGTTAAGCAATCTTCTACTTTCATATTTGCATTAAAAGAAGAAACTCACATGTTTCATTTTTCGATGGGTACATTACGTAAAAAAACCCCCCAAAACTGTTGCATGCCTTGATTTGAAATTTTGTCTTGAGGCGTGCGATTGGCCAAGCACCTGCTAAAATCCTTATGGTCTGCTCCACACACACTTGGAAGAAATTAGTTGCTACTTTTAACACTCTCTTCATTCTTCTTGGGTCATTAGATCAACCGCCTTGATGTTTTTTTCAATTTATCTGAACTTACAAAATTGTGTCAGCCACAAAGTGATCCTAATGACAATTTTCAAATTTATGAATAGGCAATTAATAATATTGCTGGTAATATTGTTTCCAACTACGGTAAGGCAAACAAAGATAATGAGTTACCATTCAACTGAAACAAATAAGTATTTTAAAACTCAAAATTTAGTTCTTAGTAACCAAAATAAAACACAAGTAAATCTACAAAATTAATTTTTACATTGTCCTGTAGACATACCAAAGTTGGTGAAACCTTTTTTCAGAGGTTTCCTTAATGGTAACTCTTTAATAATGAAAAAATTACCAGTTTACAAGAATGTTCAGTTTACCATTAAAACTAGTGTAAAACATAAGTATACTTTGAAATCATGACACATAGTGGATTGCTGTTGAAATTGTCTAAGACTTGACTTTGAAAAACTACTACATAAAAGCCATAACACCATGCACATACATGAAAACAGGCGCCTTGTTGAGAAACGTCTCTATGAGGATGATGATTTTTACTTCAATAAAACCAATGGAGAGCCATGCTTCTAGCTTAATCAATAAATATTTTCTAGCGGACACATTTGGTTCCAGACAGTAACATAACAGTACTAAAAGTGGCTTCTTTAAACTGATTTCATATTTACAACCATATTACACTTTAAAGTTAGATTTACTGATTTTAGTTATTAAGTTGTAATTAGTTATTACAAACAATTCCTTTGGAAAACATTCAGGACTTCATCCATGTGCATTAATTGTATAGATTTCTCTGACACAAGTGTACCCATAATAGTAAATCGTAGAATCTCTATAAAAATTATTCAAATCCTCAAGTATTATTCTTATTATACGACATTTGCTGTAACCTTGTTTTTGTAACTTCTGTTTTTATAAATTGAACATTTATTAAATGCCTAGGTTCCTGAGCAACAATGACCTAAAGGGTACTTTTTTGTTCTCATGTAAAATCTCTAATACGAAATAGGAGTGTGGTCCCTGTAACTATATTGGGTCACACCCAAATCTGAAATTTGCCACCCGCCCCAACGAAAAACCCAACAGCTAACACCGCCATTGATCCTGATTGGTTCTTCCAAAAATGACATGACATACTCCACTCCATTCATGCCAATTGGTTCTCCTCATGAAGGGTTGATGGGCTACACTCGCAAAAAAATCGAATTTCCACTCAAACAAAAGCATTGTGGTAAAATTGTAGCGTCACTAACAAGTTCACACTCAACTGATTTGGATAAAACATGGTGATCAACAAGTGTGTGTCATTTCTCCTTCACTATTCAATCTGTGTACAGAATTCATCTTCCAAACAACCAAAACACAACCTGAAGTAGAGACTATGTCATGAACAATTAGCACAATGCTGACCACACAGTTCTACTAGCCCATGAACTAGTGACCATTATCAGAATGAAAGCGAAAAACGTGGTCTGAAAATGAATGTAAAGAAAAAGTGTCTGGTTTCTCATATCAAGGACAACTAATAACAGAAGATGGCAGAACAGAAAATGAAGTGAGATGTATATGCATGGCAAATAACACATTCAACAGATCAAACAAATTGCTCAATAGCCATAACATAATGCTAGGCACAAGAATGCAATTGGTCCCATGTTATGTAAAGTCAATATTCACACATGGCTAGGAAATCTGGTCTCAAATGGTAACCCCAGAAAAGAAGATTGCCACACTTGAAGAGTGGATTTACAAAAGAATGGGGAAAATATCATGGAAGGCAATGAAAATGAACACTGAGGTATTGGCTTGTATGGGTCTCAAGAGAAAGGTGATGTTGGAAGTGTTAAAGAAAAGGAAGATGACCTACTATGGACAAATAAGAGGGCACAGAAAGTTCCAGAAGAAGATTATTGAAGGGAAAGTGGAAGGGAAAAGAGGAAGGGGCTGAAGATGGAAGAGCTGGATCAAGAACACTGAAGAGACAACGGGGATGAAGATTCTTAAAATGCTGTGAGGTGGCTCTGGACCATGAACGACGATGCACCATGGCATCCAACCTCTGAAAAGACGGAATCTCGAAAGGTAGAATAACCATGTTGATCCATCTTAATAATTTTTTAGATTAAAGAATTAATGTATCAACTACTTTATTAATGTCTGTTGGTTTTGAAATCAATACTTCCAGATTCAGTGATTCATTAGAAACCTGTTATCATTTATTTATGAAATTTAGTAACCTAGAAGAACACAATTTTTTGCCACAAATATGTTTTGTAGACCACTGTATCAGCCTGCAGCTTATAGTGTGTCAATATTGGATATTTAAAAGTTGATTGCAATTGTAACCCTATCTACAAGTGTAATACCTCCTCCCACTGACTCTGTCTGAAAGAATTTTCTACCTTAGAGCTACTATGAAGCTTTTTAAAATATTTTTAAAACATTATATAACCCCATTACTATTAGTAGGACTGACTATCAATTAATTTCTTAAAAATTCAACTTTTACAACGTCCACAATGTCTTCCCATTAGGGATAGCCTTGATTTTGGAATTACATAGCCTTGACTATGGAATTATATAAGGAAACCTACTAAGATATCATTTAAAATGCAATCAAATGGAAGACACAACAGTTATTCCATAGTTTAAATTAAACTGAAGACCCAGACTTTCCAGCCAGAATTAGTCAATTACTTCGTGGGCAAAAGACACAGACACAATTCACAATAGTTAACAAATTTGGTTGTTGTCAAATAGACTCGAAGATCGTTACTTACAAGTCCAGTTAACAAATTTGGTTGTTGTCAAATAGACTCAAAGATCGTTACTTACAAGTCCACTTCCTTTAAGTTATCGTCCAAAATTTACATTTCTGAAGTCTGGTGTCTGCTTGCACTAAATCCACTAATGTCAATATAACATCCGTATACAGCAACAAATAAAACGCACCAATAAGCTCATAAACCGAAAAGTGGCAGAACGCAAGTTATATTGGCTGCACTGAACCAAAATCGAGATAAAATTGCATGTGCCTTAGATCAATTTGTTCTGGTGGACCTGTATAGGTACCAAATGCGGTAAATTTCCTAAAACGGTAAACAAAAATGGTATCTTCTGTATGTTTAAGGGTTGTATAGGCTTGCTCTGTCAGCATTATTCTGAACAGCCATGATAAAAATATACGAACACAATTGCAAACGGCACCTCGTCAAGGTTGCAAGCACAATTTACTAAGTCCTCGGTCTGTAGTTAACTGGTTTCATATAACAGGAAGGTAAAATAGTTTTGATTTCGATAAAAGATCAGCGACACGTAAAAAAGCGTCGCATTGGTCTATTTCAATCTGCAGAGAACATACGGTCTCATGCAACCTGTCCATACCTTCTCAGAAAACGTTGCAATGGAAAGAGAAGAGGCGCCTAGTAAATAGAAAGAACTGAACATCGAATGACTTACTGTCATCTCCAGTTCACGGGGCAGCTTCGTAAAAGGCAGCCAACCTGATAAATGCCAAACATCAACTCCTCATGTCGATATATTTCCACGTCGAGCGTTTTTTCTACCAAATCTCTTTTTTGTTGATGACTTAGATGACAAACAAAAATGAAAACGAGAATAGTTTCAGATGACGTCAAAAACCTTTCAAGATTACCGAATCCGAAGACAAGCATTTTTGGTAGCATCAAGAGAAGGGATCAAATCGTCAAGTGCCGCGGAATAAGGGGCCTGGGGTCCAAACCCCACCGGTGACCTTTTTCGAAAGAAAACGAGTTATTTTTCTTCACACTTTCTTAATACTCGAGTCATGTATTTCACCTATATTAACAGTCGCACATAATTTGCCTAATTACTTCAATGGGTAAAACATCTACATAGTATGCCAAGACACGGCAAGTATTAGTAAAAGTTAAAAGTCATGATTGCATAGGTGAACCAACGTTGTCCGAAAAATAACACTGCTTACCTCGATACAACTACCAGGTAAGAAGTTACTCAGAGTAACAACAAAGGTTACATTGAAGCTTGATAAGTGTGGATATAATATTAGAGGATTGGAGACAGTACTGAAGAGGATAACAAGATTGCGAAAGCGAATTCCAGAGATGGGAAGTTATAGTGCTGAGAGTTGTAGGTCTTGTAGATCATTAAAAGGTTTTTAACTGAGCATAAGCTCATGTAAGAAAGTTACGAGGAAGCCAGTTCACAACATTGAGAAGGAAAGAGAATTTAATATCGAAGATCGAATTTAGCTGATAACATGACAAATTCGACTTTGGATATAATCCGACAAGTCAAGACAATACTCTATGCAAGGACAAATAGTAGATTTGTGGAGAAATAAAGGATAGTCTATAGAGTGAGGCAACTTCTAGGACAATCAAGTGTGCTAATCACTGTTACGGCCAATCTGACAATGGACTCAGTATTATATCAACCATGAACATGCATGAGAGTATGTTAGTCAACTATCTTACAAGACTGAAAGGTCACTGTTTATCCCTGTCACAAGCAGACTGAAGGTGATACTGAAGATCAGTGATGGTCTAAAAGTTGACAAATTCAACTAAGCAAGAATACAGCTGAGTTACTATTGTAGATTGCTAGCTGACAGATGACATGACGGCCGTCGGTGTTGGGAATAAGAAAAACAAAGAGTGTAGCAAGGATCGTAGCAAGCACCTTCTATGTTATAATCACATCAAAAGATGTTTTAAGCCTTATAAGGTGTAAAATAGTGATGGAGTAACAAAAAACTGAGAATTTTTTGCATTCCAGCTCAGGAAGTATCGTAAAAGAATAATTAAAGAATGATAAAATTATCGTTATAATAATTACAAGTAATAAAAATTATTCAGACGTAATCAAATTCTTTCCATGATATTATCACTTAACACTTTCTATGGCAACGGAATCTTCTACTACGACGTATCTGTTGCGATTACTTCACAAATTTCAGTCTGTTATACGAGTAAGTTGAGAAAATCCGATGAATCGAACTTTCTCGAAAAGGATGGTAAAACTACCCCACTAAACATTTCATTTGTCATATCCGTGCAGGTGTCATGGTTCACTGGTCTATCCGAGATCCACAAAAATGACTGCCAGCACCTCCGAGAAAGAGGTTACATATTAAGCCGAGAGATACGAGTTGCCTTCTAGATATTTGATTCGTTGGTAGGTTATTTTCATCTACAAAATGGCAATAACGATGAAATGTAAATTCTATTGGACAGGAGTGGCCCTCACCCTCACACTAAATGCGACACCTAAAGGTC
>JANTCA010009224.1:0-35792 GCA_024741275.1 Chironex yamaguchii
GTGAAACAAGTCGTTACATGGAGGGAGGGGGTGTCAAAATGACAAATTTTTCCGCGACGTACTTTTTGAATGACCCCGTATTGCTTACGAATTTCTGCGTTTTGTGGCTGTAAATACTCAGGGCACTTCTTTTGTTTTCTGTTTGTAAATCTGATCAGACAGACGAACGGACAGAAAAACAAACAAACGAGGCCAAAAACATAACCTCCTTGGCGGAAGTAATTACAATTGTGCAGTGATAAACTGGAATTTCGTGCAGTGATGAATTATAACTGAGCAGTGATAAAATTTTGTGCTAACATATGAACGAAATACAGAGATTTTTGTAGGAAAATGAAAATGCCACCAGTCGACACAAAAGGCTTATAACGGACTACTACAGCATTGCATAATAAGACGACAGATTTCAGCAACGATGACAATAATAAAATCGCCAGTGATGATGCAAGCATTGCATATTTCTAAGAACCCATCACGATCTCCAAAGATCTCCCACAAAATCAACAAAAAGGCTGATGCATTTTTTGATAGTTTCTGCAGAATAAAATACGCCAAAATCTTTCTTGAACTAGCTTTCGTAAGGCTATAGGCAAATATAAGTTCCTTGCAACTAGAAGAATGCCCCTTGTATACAAAACTGGCCAAGACCTTTGTCAGAATATCGTACTTCGACAAAGACAAGCAAAGTGCCTCCGATAGAACTTTTGGACGTCGTTTTGCTATACATTTCCAAATTGTTCGACAAAGAGGCAATCAGCACCAGAAGTAATCATCATCTCAGAAGCAGCAGGATCTCATGAATCGTATCTTTACCAATTCAAATTCAACAAAATTTAACAATTTAGCCTTTAAACAGTCACTTCACTTTAGCCGCCTGTTCATGACCTTGTAATACCAAAACAATTACAAATTTTATTGCATTGAAACTTATTCATAAATATAACCTTAGATTTAGATACCAATAGCTTTGAATGCTGCGACATTCTTTTCCCAAAGTATATTATCAATAACAAAATGAAATTTATTGTTTCATATTAGTATTGTACTAAATATCCGAATAAAAATCATTCCAATATTCCAAAGACCTTTTCATACTAACAGAAAGGATTTAAATGGCTGATAATTCCTTTTTAATACAAATGAGCTTTAAAAGTGTGGTAGCGCGGGTCATTTGACGTTCACTTAGATTGTTGAGAACATTTGGATTCATTCAGTGTAGCAATATTCTTATACATCATTACAAAATATCATGGAAGTAAACAAAGTTAAATTTTCTAAACGTTACAATGGAAAACAGCCTGTGAATTTTTTCTAGCAGTTAAAATTTGACAGCGTAACAACAGTTTTAGACTTTTATTCTATCAATACCTTACTTGAGCATGTTACCTGTTGCCACGCAAATTGCCAAACACCACGTTACGTTTTTGAAAAGTTCGATGAGTGCGGTCATACAAAAAATTTTAAACGGAGCGCACTAAATTTTCAAAATTATTTTCAAAACTTAAGGTGCTAAAATCTTCAAATAAATCTTGTCACCTTAACAAAACAACATCAGACGTCGTACTAGTAATACAACACCTTGCCAGACATACGAGGCTCTAATGTTGAACAAGGGCAAGCTGTGAGAGCGCCTATCAGTAAGTTAGGTATAAATCCATCTTTAGTTTTCGTTTTGGTGCCACTGTGCATAGACCAGAGAGGTTCATATTACGTGAGAAGTGAGATTTTCATAGTGGGAACTGTCTGACGTATTTGGCAGTAGAGTACGTATACAGTAAAACGAATAATATGGCTGTGATATAAATCAGATTACTCTGAATACCAATGAGGTAGAATTGTTTGTTGCAGTTAAGAGAAATGAAAAATGAATATTTTAAAAGTAATTCTAAGTGACGAGTCACATTTTCTCGGTCTTGACTCTTTCCGGAGAAAAATTTGGTGTATGGGAAAAGAACTCTTGTTAACGAGCGTTAAATTTACGTAGACTGATTTACAACAGCTGCGTTACACCATTCAAAAGATCACTACCGGGCTACATCTTCGACGTGACCAGCTGTCCACTCGATCTGCCCAATAGAGATTTATCTGAATTTGAATCGTAACGATCTGATCAGTGTTCGCCGCGAAGGCAGTTCCATTTGACATCCATATTTGCGAGTAAGTTGCTGGTTGTTGATACACAAATAGAAAGATTTTGACAGGACACACCCAGCGGCATACTCAAATTACAAAATGCTTCATTATACCTACATCAAATTTCTTCTACCTAATTAAAAAGTGCGTAAATTGGCCGACGATTGAGTAGCGCTCCAAACTAATTAAATTCGTTCACACATTCGTCAAAAGTGGGAACGGTATTATCAAAACAAGATGCCATTCTCACGTTTAAGAACAGTCAGCATATGCATTGTTCTCATTAAGGGCACAGTTGATAGAATCACGTCATTGTCTTGATACTTACGAAGCATTTTTCTGACACTGTTGAGAAATTTTTGACCATCGAAATCTAGACTTTCCATTTCTCCCTTGTGGTCCGTCTCCGCACCCTCGTGGCTTGAGACTTTGTCCACAAAATTCTTGACTCCGCATACAATATCATCTAGCTTTCTGGAGTATTCCTACAATGAATGATGATAATAACTAAAATCGACATCGAGCAGTAAAACGGTGGCAGTGATTCTTACGGGATTTACTTACGGCAAAAGCCAGACTGTACATGAATGCAAATGGCCACGCTGCCGCTTACGAACGTTCATGATCAACAAGGATTTTGCTATAAATTAATTGTAGGGGGCTTCTTCTCTTTGATACTTGTCACAAACATGTTGAATTTCTAAAAAAAGACAGTGTACGTTTCGCCAAACTGTGACCACTCCTCCCCCAGGACGGCGTTTACAAGACAAATCAGTGTATCCATGAGAATAACAGTTTGTTTTAAGCCGAACGACACGTACGACTAAGACACCATTTTAAATTCCTGAGAGGTTGGTAAATAATTGCAGATGTTTCATCTAAATCCTGGACCTATAGCATTTCTATGATACTTTGACCTTTTACTTCATCAAAAGCTCTTGCACAGTCAATGTTCTAAGCTGCACTGTGTCAACTAAAATTTAAACCATAATTGCCAATGATACGCACAAGAGTCTCCGTAAAATAAACGGTTGCCGGATATCTAGTAAAGTAATGAACTATACGGTAATCAGTAAACCAGTTAAAGAATGCCCTCTAAGCAGTATTTTATATTGTTTTGCATTACAGAGAGTTATTTCATTGAGAAAGCATATTTAAAGCACTGTTATCTTTAGACATCCATACTACAAAAAGTTTTTTTATTTTCTCTGTCTTGAATATCTAGCAGTTCTGACATTTAAAATACAGTGGATTCGTTAACGCAACAATCCTAAAGAACATTAGCAACGTCCACTAATGACTACTGAAAGTACCTATCTACTCATGAGCGTAGTTTATAGAAATGAGGTAAACAAGCGTGGTCAACGAGGAAAATGGTGACAATTGCCTTTTTTAGATATGTTGACACAATTTGGTACGTAATTAATGGCTGCGTCTTTCAAAGACAAGTTATCACAGGGAGGATGGGATGTTTTCCAAATGTGTATGTTCGTTTGTGACTTTGACTAAAAAGTTAAGTAATTTAAAAATAGCGTCGCCTGAGTGAAGGGTATAATCCTGCCGTCAATAGCAAATGATTCTCTTTGAAAAATGCGCAGGAAACACCTTTGTCCACTGTAATTTCTTTGTACGATACTACCATTCAGATGCAAAGGCACTTGGTCCATGTTTGTCTATAATAGATCAACTCTATATTTGTCGTCAAGAACTTCCGATCATCATATGTTTCAGAACGGACATTTTATCTTATACCAAAGCGAGTTATTTCGGCTTGCACCGACTTATACTCTCAGTCTTCACCTCAACCAACAATAAATCTATGAGTTGGTGGACTGCAGTAGACAACCTTTCAATGAAACGGACTTCTGCTGCGCATGTTATATCTGATGGAAAATTAGTTTTTAAATTCAAGAAGTCTCATTCATGACCGATCTTTGTATTTCCAATGAACATCTACCTGCTTCTGAACTATGATTATTTTTATTGAACATCTACAAACAAACCACTTTTATAAAATTTTCCCTTCGCTTTGAATTGAAATTAACCACCACTGTCAGTGGCTTAACCTTATCACCATCGTCACAAGGTCATTTTCGTGCCATCAATTTACGAGTTTCAACGCCCTCTCAAGTTGCTTGCCAGTTACTATCGTTTATAAGTCCAAACAGGACGTAAGCACTAGCTTGCCAGGAGTTCTTCGGTTTTGTTTTCGTTTAATCCAAGTTTCCTCTTTCAAGCACTGTACCGTTACAACAAACTGCTGTTTGCAACGTTGTGCCTTGACTTAAGGACTGTTGCAAAGTCTTACAAGGTTGCTGCCACTCTCTATTCAGCATTCATTCTTGATAACAACAAATATTTCGTCATCTATGCGCAAATTATCAGTTCACTTGGCATTGAGCACTTTTATCTCTATAACAATAGAGTGCGATATTTTATGCAATCCTAAGTTATTTTCAGTTATTTGATATTAATCAAACAATTGTGTATTCATCATGGAATATGACGAAGAGTAGCAGCAAAAAAGTGCCATACATTCCCTTCAATAACATGACAACATAGTGCCGGATAAAGGTAGCAAGTTACTAAGCGACCGGATTGGCTTAAAGGATGTTTTGAATAACAGTACGGGGCTGATAAATGTTAAAAAACGTTTCAAGGCTGGGAAGACGGCCAAAAGGCATCCATGGGTTAACTGAAATCCTTTCGTCCCAAGAACTCTAGGAACATAAAAGCGTATCCTTACTTTTTCCTGGGAAGCAGGATTCTCCTTCTGTTTCCACGTATTGAGCAATAAATTGTCTAAATCTTCCGGTGTAAGATTCAGCCAATTGTCATCTGAAAGGCAACATTAAAGAGTCTATAAAAATCACACCTTCCCCAGGCTCCATACACGTTGTATACAAGTTCAGGAAAAGTCTACAGCGAGGATCAGATGAAGTGACTGGGGATCACAGACAATGAGCATTAAATTAATCGGGAGCCGGTCTATCCTATCAACAGGAAATAGCTAAAAGAGACATGATCAATGTAAAATAAGGCAAGGTCACCACCATTTAAAACATTCGAAATCTAAAATCAGGAGTGCAGTATCTGTTCAAGTAAACAGACGTACAGAACTACAAAATCGCCTTGAAAATTTGCGACATTGCGCTAAAATTTTCAAGGCGATTTTCAAGTTTTGTACCACAAAAAGATTGTTCAAGTACAGAACTTCGTCTATTAAATGAGGGTCAATTTATGAGTAAGGTGTGCGAACAATGAAGTTGAAAAGTCAAAAGCACTCAAACTCAAGGCTTGAGAAATAAATATCCTAATGACTATAAAACAGTAAACTTTAACGATGACGACATTTATACCGGAGAAGAAGTTGATTCTAAATCTGATTTAAAATTCTCCATACGTTAAAGACTAACGTGACCTCCTCATTCCAACAAAGAAGACACCCACAAAATTATGAAAGGTGTGCTTCCTTTGACAAGTTGCTAATTTTTTCATAACTTGCTTTCTTGATTAATTTTTTAGTGTTGAAATGTCGTGCGGCAACTAGTTTTCTTTTCACTTAGAATCTTCCAACAACGCTTTGTTTTTTCTCTTCCGCTTTGCCTCTCGTTTTCCTTCTTGTTTATGATTTAATCCATGTTTCTTATTAAAAGATTGCCAAATATCTAAACTTTCATTTCTGTCAGACGAAAATAGCTTTTTAAGTATGTTTATAGCGCAATGTCTCAAATTTTCAAGGAGATTTTCAAGATTTGTACCACAAAAAGTTTGTGCAATTTAAGTACTACGTGCCAACGCACGTGCTCATGTATCATATTTTCCATATGCTATTCAAATTGAGATAGGGAGTGACATTTTTCTTGTAAATTCTCACTTCATGAGATAATCCATTTTGCAAATCTATACATGAGCACTGCCCTCAAAAAAGCACTACAGCTAAAGCAACCCAAATAATAAGCATCAGAGTACAATTAGACAACTGCGGTAAAAACAAAAGCTAAACAGCACCGAAATTGCATTTACTTCTTCTCTGGAGATTTAGGTATTTGTCAGAAAAGCACTTAGCAACAAAAATTTAACGTAAACAGTTCTTAGCAATTTTTTAGTTGCTCTTGAGCAATACGTCTGATGGCAAAAGTGACACACAAACATCATTACCGTCTGAAGTGGTTAGCAAACTAGTTGTCGTGATTACGGGATAAGTTGCAAACAGACCCCATTTTTTGTGTGTCACGCTGAGTAATGACTGACTTCCTTTATGTGGCAGCAATGTTAAAAATTAGCATTAATGGAATTTAATTGATGGAATAAATAATTTTAGTTAAAATTAAGCAGATCGTTTCATGCCAATGATGATAAGATTGTGAGGCCCAGAGGATAACACGACGATCTTACAAGTCCGACGTCGAGAGTTCGAGTTGCCATCACGACAAGGCAGAAACAAAAACAGTAAGTTAGAGCACATTTACGACTTCCACTATCCAAAAGAACACACAGAATATTCCCTACCGCTGGCACACCTATGGCGGCAAAAGGGTAAAACCGAAAGTTTATACAAATCCAATGAACATTCTCGTGGTAAACTACTCAAACACCATTGCACTGGACACATCATCGCACTGGACACATCATCGCACTGGACTTACCATCCTCTGGCGCCAGGAACTGACTTTCTTTCCTTGTTTCTTTTTCCATGTTCCTGCCTTCTTCTAATAACTCAAATAATCCATTCGTGGAAAGCGTGTAATAGTCAAAGGGACATTCCCTGGATAAAGGAAACATAAAAAGTCCATTTTAATTACTTTAGATAAACAAGAAGTTATTTAGCAACTTTGAAACAGTTTAGTCGAATGAACTACAGTACAAGGTGTAAGTCAAGCAAAATAATACGAAGAAACAAATTTCTAACACAAGTCTTCATCGAAAAAGAAAGATCACGTAATTCAAAAGCAGTGTCTCTAAAATGTTCCATACCTCCCATGTCTTGAATAAATGGAGTAGGCTGTCTTCTACACGAAAAAGTAGCTTTTCCATATTCTGCTATATTCATAGATTATTCGCAAAGTTTTAAAGATGGGAACAGTTTTTCAAAGTTCTTTAGTGGCTTACTTAAACTTAAGGCAACAAAAATCCAAGGACAGAATGATAAAAGGCTTCATCTTACAATAACCTTCCAGAGGCTCAAGCATTCTATGTAACCATCACCAAAAACGAGATAAGAGGATCATATATGAGACGGGGTCGGGGAGCTCAGTCCAAATTGAAAATTCAAGATGGTGACCTCCTCAGGGCAGAAAACTGCAAAATTGGAAGCTGGTGATTTGGCTTATCATCAGTTGCCATTTGAGAAGTGGCATATTTATTTGTACGATAATGTTTTTATTTTACCAACATTTACTCAAGTACAACACGGTTTTTCTTCTTGCAGAATATAAATAATTAAGATCAGAAATACAAAAAACCCTGATTTTTCTGATCTTTTTTTAGTGCTTCAGGATAGATCTCTGTGCAAAATCGATTCCTTTATGAGTTTCAAATATCATCTCTTTAACGTGGCCAAACTAACCCCACTTTCCCAGTATGTCTGCATTAAACAATCTTTCTGTGGTGCTTGACTTGACAATCACCTTGAAAATTTGCGACACTGCGCTAAAACATACTTAGAAACTTTTAAATAAGTTTTTTGCACAATGTTGTACGTAATGATCGACAGACGTTTCGTATTCTTGACAAAAAAAAGTGAATGAGCCATCCACTCAATGTCTCATCACCAACTGAGAGTTATGGAACATACACCTTATTCAATGCATACACCACTACAAAATTTTAATCCGTATTTCTAAACCTACTTTATAAGTCAAGTTACGAGCGCTGTGGAAACAATCGTAAGAAACAAAAGGAACATGTAAGATTTATCTACCCTGCCTGTTCCTCAGCAAAACGACTAAAGTACAATTCAGCATTCCTCAATTGCTCCTTGTAAAGCCGTGAGCCTTCAAGTTGACCCTGGAACGGGAGTACAGTAAAGCAATGCCTTAGTAAATTTGTGTCCATTTGTGAAGATTGTTGGATTGACGGCGAGGCTACGAAAGAAAGGCTGCCCCCTTACTAGAAGGGTTTGAAGTGAGTATCGTGGGCAAACGAATTTGGCAAATACTGCATTTACAACGTATGGCTTCAAAATAAACATAAATATCAGGAACAGATCGTACATCAACATGTAATACAGTTGGAAATACTTGGTAATCAACATGCAAAAGAAACTGAAAACGGACAAAAAGATAATAAACATGCAACCATAATAAATAAAAATACATTGCATTCTTATTGACTATGATGCAACATAGTTTGGACACAGATAAACCAATAAATTAACAAGCAACAATGTTTGGAATGAGATACAAATGTGCATTTTTAACTATGTATCTTGACGCATGATTAAGTAACCACTACATCATGAAGAGTTTATTAATTAACAAAGAAAAACAGTTACGGAGGAAGACTAATTAAGAAGCAAAGTAACAGTTAGTACTGGACTTGAAACCTTGGAAATATCATGTCAGCAGCATAGACAAGTCCAATTTCATTTCAATTTCAAACTAAATCAACAGTAATAGAGTAACCCGAATAAAAATACAAAACTGATAGAAACTTAGCATACCTTGAAATACCCTGACTTTTTTAAGTATTCGAGGTACATATTCCACCTTGGGCCGCCAAGTTCTGTCTAAGTAGGGAAACAGAAAATTCACTAGAGTAACCTTAATCCGCATCACCACCATTGGTGATTAAGAACAAAAATGGCAAAGTGCTGAAGCACTCATAATGTTTATTGAACAGTCCGTATGAAGGCAACTTCAAAACCTTCTTTATTTTTACCCTCTTCCTAAGCAGTCGATGCATTAAACGCATATATAACACAAAAACCAACTAACCTTCTTTGCGCTAGACGCTGCATATTTGTAACATAAAATCTCAAATCCACAAACCTAAGGATGAAAGAAAAGCCGTAGTTAGACATTAAGAACCTTTATTCTTATCAAAAACCTGTAATTTATTCCTCCTGTGAAAGGAACTTTGCAAAGAAATTAAGTTACATATTTGTCACGGGTCTGTTTATGTCTGTTTACAAGCAACTTTGACTGCGTCACCTCGTCACATGCTATCACATACACCCACTAGATTAGAAATCTGTTATTGTCTGCGTTCCTCACTTTTTCACTGTCTGCGTTCCTTCACTGTCTAGCACTTCTTGCACAAAAAGATTCGAACATTCACTGCACAATGTTAAGGACGAACTTTGAGCTCCGGGATCCCATTCACATTAAGCTTTTCTCTTTAATGTGAACGAATTTAACGGCTCTCTAAAATACCTTTAATTCCCCTAATCCTACTTTACTCGGAAATCTTAACCGACATTTTTTTCTCTGATTTGTCAGGAGTCTTTTTCACCGGATTTTTAAGCTACGCGACAGTACTTTTAAGGGTGATTGTAGTTACCCTATCCTTGTCCTTACAGTACAATATCTAGGTAACCATCATATGTGATCTACCTACATTCTTCCAAAAGACTCAAAGCTGTTTGCTACTAGTAAAAGACTTAAGGGAAAGGTTCCAGTTAATCTATCCTTCTTATTTCTACAGTTCTTAAAGTGTCACCTTGAAAATTGCAACATTGCACTAAAAACATACCTAAAAGCTTTTTTTACACGACGCTGTTTAGAGCATGACTCATCAGAAAGGTAAGTGTAGGCATAATATAACTTTTTCATGAGAAACATGTATCAAAAATAGCCAATCAGAAACACAAAGGAACAAACAGAAAATGGAAAAACACACGATGGAAAGAGTTCAAGTGAAAAACGAACTAAATATGCTCACAGAGTCCTATTTTTCTTGTTTTAATGCAGACAGACTTCAATATGCTTAGATGGAAGGACGATCTTGCTATCACAATTATCAGAAAAGTATCGTCCTTATACATTTTGGCGCATTCCGAATTTTCTAGTAAATGTGTTCCTATAGCAGAATCCCATGTTTTGGCAGTCATATTAACTTTTCAATCGCAACATGACTGTTCTCTATGAGGATATAATGCTTGGCGTGCACCGGCTAGAACACGTTGTTTGATCCTGTCTCTGTCTCAGTCTATCTTAGGTGAAGTGCGAACTACAAGCCGAGCTTCACACTTTCATTGGTCAGCACATTCACTAGGATTCTTTTCGTCCAAGATGAAATCAACCGCATGAGAACACCTGGGCATTTTCACGTTTTGTGCCACAAAAAGACTGTTTTTGAACTGTCCTACTCAAACTTGGTTGCGGTAAATATAATCTTGCCTCAATTTGCTGGCAAGTATGGTTAAATCTGTAAGGTATTAGCAAACCAATTCTCCGACTTAACCTAAAGTATAATAATTCCCCGCAACACCGCACCCAACACTTTCAACAAACTTGTAACACTGTCTCTGCCAGTGTTAAATTTGCAAATGGTCCCTTGTAACATTGATGACTGCTCTATACGATCCTAATAAAAAGCCCTACCAGCAATATCATCTTCTCATTCAAAGAATTCACTCATTACCTCCGCCATGAGGTTATGCGTTCGCCAGTGTTGTTTCTCAGTTTATATGTCTGAAAAATTAAAAACTTTGAGCAATAACCTATCCTGATGGGAACCAAACATGCTTATTTACTAAGTAAAAGTGACAACTTCTAATGGATTTTGAGATAATTAAAACTAGAGGGCTTGATCACCACACAAGATTAGTTAAATAATCGTGTTTAATGACGTACTTACCGTTAGTGCATTCCCAATAAATCGGGAAAATCGTATTAGAAACTCATTGGTTTTACCATAACGTGACTATGACAAACATCCTACTTCATCACCGCCCAGGATTAGTCAAATATTCGTTTTCTGTGGCGTTACTTACATGCAACGCATTCCCAGTAAGTTTGAGAGATCGTATTAGAAACTTACTGGTTTTAACACAATGCAACTATGACAAACATCTTACTTCATCACCACCCAAGATAAGTCAAATATTTGTACTCTATAGCGTACGTACATGCAGGGCATTCCCAGCAAGTTCACGAAACCTTACTAGAAATTCATAGATGTTATATAGGGCCATGACAAACACCTGACTCATGAAAACCAAGCACAAAACAAATTATGTTACAGTAAAGGACTTCGACACAAATTAAGAGCAGTTTTTTTTGCAAATTGAATAAGTAAACGTTACCCCTACGATCAAACTGCGGGCTTTCTTACGGTTGGACGTACTGAGTTGATTACCCCGATATCACATGACAGTTATGGTAATGGGCAAACGTTAATCATACATTCAGATATTCTGGTATCAAACACTGATATCCATTTGGCCATTCCACCAACAAAAACTTCTATACGTCATCCAATTAAAGACAATGTAAAACTCTCCTTACCAGTTTGAAGCCAAGATCATGGGCTTTATAATAAGGATGTTCTGTCGATGGCAACGCCCAATAAGACTTTGGCGATGGAAGATATCTCTGGCACGTTATTTGACTATATAGTAACTTCGTAAATTTAATCTGAAAACGAGGTGAAATATAACACGCTATTAAACAAAGAAGTAACCAGACGTGACAATATGCTGTCCGAAAATAACATCTCTCATACACTAATACTATAATAGTATGAAATGATGTAAATTTCATGCAAGATCATTAAAGACGTATGTAAATTGGTAAGCATAACACGAAAATAAAGTAATGGAGCAAAGCAGGCAGCATATGATTTTGCAAAATTGAACAGTTAGCTTCAAGAAAGCTCTAACTAGCAAATGCATCAACTATTAGAGTGATATAAAGATGCATAAAAGAAAGGGTGTTGTTTGACCCTTGGGTGATATTAGTGAGCTTCAGTGCAACAACACTAGACTAGAGATGACCACATTCTGCCAAAAGTTGCTACCTTTCGAAACTGGCAGCTATGAATATGGTCTAATTTGGAGACCACACTTGAATCCCTAGAGCATTAACCAATATATTACTGTTACAAAAGTGTGGATTAAGTGATCCTACTACTACGCATGGACTTCTGACTTAAATAAAATTACATTGAACAATGTTTTTGTGGTACAAAACTTGAAATCGCCTTAGAAATTTGCGACATTGCGCTAAAAACATACTTAAAAGCTTTTTTGGTCTGACACTCTTCACAAATGAATCGTCAAAAAAAATCTTTTTAAGTATGTTTTTAGCGCAATGTCGCAAATTTTCAAGACGATTTTAAAATTACATCGTAGCAACTGACAAACTCAGTAACAAACTATGATCCAATAATAGTCATAAGTTAGGCCACGCTTTGCTACATCATTCAGGCACAAAAAAGATGTTCAAACTAGGTTTGTTGGACTGCAACCACACAACATGGTATTCTCCTGTCCCTAGACATTTCTCAGTATTAAATGTCAGCGAAGCACCTATACAGTAAGGTTTTTAGTTAGCATTAAAAAAGTTATGTTGATAGACCAAACTTCGTATTAAGAGAAAATTGGTAAAAAACTTGTAAAATAATTTTTTGGCTGTTAAAAAATTTTGTTCGGCTGTATGCAATAATTATTAGTAACACTGCTTGCCAAGTTTACTTAGTTCTTCCACTGTACAATGTCTGAATCAGTTTGACGAGACAACTATAAATGAAAATGAATACACTGAAAATGTAGCAGGTGTAACGCTTGCCTTCTTGAAACAAGCAAGTCGGGTAGTTGGCACATAATTAAACGCAGAAACCAAAAGGTATGGTACAAAAAAGCAATACACCATCCAAAAATGCATAAGAGCTTACCCTAGAAAGAATCCTAGAAGCAGCATCAAAATGCTTGATGTTTCTTAAAGCCTACGTTGGATCACAAAGATATGAAAATTGTGTACTATACTTCAAATAATAAAGTTTAGAAAATTAACTCAACATATTAGCAAGAGCCATACGGACAAATGTCTTCCTAAGATTAGTAACGCAATCAATTTATCCAACTTGATCTATTCTACACCTTACCTGAAATACCCAAACAGTGAAAAAAGGAAAGGAATCTTCACTTGGACATCCTATCTAACTGGTTTAAGACAGTAAATCCTTCGAAAGGATAATGGAACCAGAAGCACTCTGGGAGCGCAAGCCTCCACCAAGCGAATGGGATCAGGTGGGATTCTCATTTGCTGAATATTCAAATGACCTGTACCAATAGATGTCATGGTTTCTCCGGTGGAGTGTCTCGCTAGTTATCGTTTTGTGAAGATACCATTACCAAATATGGACTCTACTGATAGGGGCAATGGTAACTGGGTTATCATCACGAGGACTTCCTAACTGGTTGTGGTTTTACAAAAAGATCTGTCGCAAATGTTTCAAGATCTAGATTCCAGGATCTGATCCGGATCATACCCAAAAGGAATCAGCTGGAACCAGCCAGGCTACCAACATACTGTAAAAATTTCAGAACAATACGTTTGTAACTTCCTGAGCTATTTTGCAACCTAACCACCAAACAAAAAAATTGACAATCCCTGGTAAAAACACAACCTCGTGGTCAGAGGTAATGAGAAGCAACTTAACATGAGAAATGGTAGCTTTAGACACAGAGCGACACATAACATTGTACAACAAACTTTGGCCAACTTCTGAAAGTGTTATTGTGCTTGAAAGAACCTGGCCTTCACTGAGCAAGACAAGATGGCCAACAGACCTCAGAGGCTTCAAGAATTATCCTCTTCCATAAGCTTATACCATCTTCATTGTAAGTGTAACTTACATCCCTTGACCAGCTCTTGATCACCTTTCCAAGCATTGCCGGCACTCAATTTACCTATCCCAAAAGGGAAACAAGATAAGTGAACCATGGCTCCATTGTATTTCACTTTGAAGTAAGTAAATCAACTACCTTTATATCCTCTGGACCCCTTTCGCAAAATGCTTGTACTGCAGCAGACACAAGAGTTGGTCTACAGTTGATGACATGTGCAAGGGCTGCTGGAATGTAGCAGTGTGCATGATGTAACAAGGTCGCAAGCTGCTCTGGAAACCTGGAAAATAAAATTGATTTTAAAAAAATAAAAACTAAATAAAAATACAGTCTTCCATGCCTATGTTTTTACGCTGTGTTTGGTAAAGCCATTAAAACATGTATCAAGCCATGATTCAGTGTCTAATCTTTAACTTGCACAGATTGTCTGTCAGTTAAGCACAGAGGAGACTGTTAAGTTCAAAAGGAAGGAGAATTGCTTTGGACCCAGCATACCTTGGCTAACTTCTTAGATGGTTAAAGAAACAACTTTAAATCTCTGCTTAACCACATAAAATGCTTTGCAAGGCATGGCACCAGAAACCCAAAAGTCGCATAGACACAGGAGAAGAACATTTCCTCTTCAGCATCAGAAACGCTCTTGGTGCTTAGCTCATTAGTACATGCCAGGAATTAATTGCTCCTTTGGCTTTCAAGATGAAATTATTATGACTTGATTAAATTTTTTACAAAAATGTAGTGTCTTGATGATAGTATATATCCAGCAAAATATAAAATTTACAACTTAACTAAAACATGTGATATTTTGTGTGCTATGATAAAGAAATGTCAGTTCAAAGCTTAGGTTTTCTTACCGATGTAAAATAACTAAGAAATTGATCTTTGCAAAAAGTGTACTGTTTGTGTAGAACCTAGTTCACCATGGTGTGCAGCGAATGAAACTCGTCTCTCATGTACATAACATGTACAACCACACTGCTAATATATCAAATACCTTTACAGGTACCATAATAGACAAAAGTCCTGGGGTGCCTAGCATTTTTCAAAATGTGCCACATATCTTTTAACCTCTGTCTCCCCAAAACAATGTTGCATTTTGAGAAAAGTGCATAAAAAACAGACAAAAATCCAATTCCATCATGATAACAAGTATGTGGTGGACATGACAACATTGTTTTAGGGGGCTAGGGAATGGACTAAAGCCCATGGGTAAACAGCTTTGGAGTTTGATAGATTTTTTCTCCAAGTTTTTTTGTGTCCCAAGGACTTTTGATATGTTTGTGCCTGTTTTGTCCACATTCATTTAAGGAACGATTTTAATTGTTGTTTAATAGTTTAAGCTGTGAGGCACATGCAATGTTATTCATACAATACAACTTACTATGTCATACAAATTCAAACCCAAGTTCAACACAACCATTGATCGCACAACTAAAAATATGTTTTTCTAGATAACAACCATGTAATCAAGCATTGCTGATTTGATGCTTTGAGCATTTGAAATTAACATATATTGATCAAATAAAAACAAATAAGAAACCATAAAGCAATGAGATTGAAAACATACATTTCCATCCTTTTATATATTGCTGCCTGTACATTTTCACAGGCCTTGGTATTTGCTTCTCCGCTTACCAAGTTAATTGCAACATCGAGAGAAGGAACTCCAGTAGGCCACAGTGTAATTTCTGCTGGGGTTTTTGGAATAGGAATTATGTGGACTTTTCCCTTTGAAATAAAGACCTGCCATAATGAAATCATTAACACAGTTTCATACAACATTCTGTAAACTAAAGAAACCACTCATAAAAGAAAGAGTGTATCAAAAGTGTTTCCTGATTACAACCTCACATCAAAAAGCACAAGCTGGTCCTTTTGAAAGTATAGAAACCTTTATGAATCTTGATAATTGTGACAGGTACAGACTGCATACCATCCAATTAACATGGAAGCTATAAAGAAGACTCGTAAATGATTACTGGGGAAGTGCATAGTGTTTTTAGTCAACTCCATGTGGAAGAATAACATAGAAAAAAAATAATGTGATCGTCCATGTGAACCTTCAACATAAATCTCTTGCAAATTCGTAAACAAAAAAGCTCGACAACATGGTTGTAAACATCTTAGTTGTCTAACGCAAATCCACACCTAGTGGATTGCAAAGTTATTGTTTGCAAATTAGCTCAATGGCTAGAAGGAATGTGTTTGTAACTAAACAGTCTGCACAAATTTTCACTCTCACAAGTTCTAGAGAGACACAAACAGTGGAAACGTTTCCTTAGCTTACATTTAGCTGCTTGGATAAGAGGGCAGTGCACCAGATTTGCAACTATGTTTTTATTTTGAAGCTGTGTTACCAGATCCCTACAACTTTACCAACTGTCCATAACATACAAATCTGAGCTATACTGCATGTTATTATAAAAGTTCATAGAAAAACAAATAAAGTCATGTAGCACCGAGATTGTTCAGTGTCAGGCATATATGACTACTCTATTACCAATAATTAACACTGGCTTAAATTACCAACATGTCAGAGCCAGTTTGCTAGTGGCATTCCAATTAGCCACCAATGACCAAATTCGGCAGATGTCAGTCACGTGTCAGTCACGTGTCAGTCACATGTCAGTCACATGTCATTTTGATAATGCAGTCACCCTTTTCTAAAATACAAGCATGACAATGATCAGTGGCAACCAAAAGGGAGAATGTGTAAAAACAACTAAAATTGTCCAAAAGGCCTTTCAATGACATCATACTTCTTCTATTTTTACTTCTCCACAAGTCTCAGATCCTTCCAACCGATATGAATAAAGAATGATAGGAGCAAATTAGATGGTTATTTGCGAAACTTGAAGCTTCTAAATCCCCCAAATGCACTATGTTCTCATTAGCAACCGTGTAACTGGCTTGAATGAATTATGACAGATGAACATGCCTGCTTAAGTAATGTTGAATTACTTGACTACAATAACTTGAAAACCTAGATAACAATTCAGTAAGGTTACCTTACACGATTTTTGCTTGTTTCAGGCTTTAACCATCTTGGAATATAATCTGCTGCTTCTATTAACAGAATTTCACCATCTGCATCCTCAACACTAAAAATAAAAATTAAATCAGAATCAATATTAAGATTGCTATTGATGACACTATCAAAAAGTGACCTTTTGCAAATGTATCCCTTTAATTGCTAGGCTTCAAGTTTGTGTTATCATCCCAATGATGCTAAAAATACAGAGAAACATTCTGGTATGAGCCTAATCAAAGGTAGCTGTAGCAAAATATTTCTTATAGTTACTAAGTTGCTTACGTACATCCAGAGGATACAGAAACCAACAACTCAAAGAAAGACAAATGACCTGGAAAGGATGTGTATGCATGTACTAGCAAAATGGACTAGTTGTTATAGGTGTGATAGTTGTTTCATTGTAACCTTAAGATCTACAGGACTATAGTCTATCTATGTGATTAACACCAAAAAAGGCAGTCTTATCCAGTTTATTTGATATCATCGGCAGGAAACCACACAACCACATCTTCATCATTTATTAAATTCAGACTATATACTCTCTTACACATCTTAATTATTTGTTTGAGTTAAACTATATATTCCTTTATCACCATGATGCAACTCATAACATCCATTGATTCCTGTCTTGTGCATAATGCTCTTCGATCATTCCAAGTGGACTTAAGTGTTGCCTTTACCTACCACTTACCTATAACAATTCTTTCATAAGATCATCATCCTCTCCTATTTTTACTTCAATTATCCATCACAGTTAACAACTTGGAAGACTTGAGTTAGCTAGTCATCATGCAATAACTGAAGACATGCCATCCGACATCAAGGTCTAGAAATGCTGATCATCCAAGGAATGGTCGAGGGCAAAAGAGGCAGACCACCAAGATCCTGGTGTGATGACATCATAGAATAGAAAGGAAAGAGCTTGGCAGGAGCATCCCATCTAGCAGAAGGCTGGAAGTGCTAGCATGCCACCAAGAAGGCCACAGCAGTCCAAGACTGGGCCATCTGACAGAGACAGAGAGAACTGAAACCAAACAAATGTGATAGTTTTTTCTCTATTATGTTCAAGCAATTAGCAAACTAAACTGACTTTCTTTTAACCACATGCCATATATGTGTACATATATCAAAGGACAATCTGACAATGCATTTAAATTGAGGATTGAATGCAATGTAGTTCACAATTTCACACCAGTTAAACCAATACCAATACATTTTCAATGTTCAGTCCATTTTTATCAAGAGTGAGTCAATATTAGCAATGCATTGAATTCTGCAGTAAATGCTATAAATACCTGATGACAAAATCATGGAATAAGTTGGACAGTTGAAATAAAATGAATATTATAAGCCATTCATCCTCAATATTTTCACCAAAGTCTGTCTTACCAAGAAGATGGGGATGTTTTTCTAGAATGGATAGAGAAAAAAGCAAATGTCACCATTATATTCACATATTCTCTGGAAAGATACAAAGGCTTCATTTAGTATAACCTTTAATTATTTTCCAATTTATAAGAAGGCAATAACCCAGAAAAGGCTTCAGTAAGCAAAATAACATAATTTTGCAAAACAAGTTTCAGCTATTCAACAACCATTTTCGGGCTCAGTAGATAAGATGTTAAGCATTAGAAGCATTGTTCACAGCCTGCAATAGAAAACAGGAATTCCAGCTTTCTGAATATTCAAATGAGCTGTATAATTTCCCCATGATGATTTTCTCACTAGTTGTGGCTTTACAAATAAAATCAATTTGACTGCTAAGCAAACAAATTTAGGATATACTTAACAACCTTCAAGTTCCATCCATACATATTAATTACATTGACGATTCAATAGCATAAATTAATCAAGGAGAACATTTTATTCCAAATCAATAACTTTTTTCTTTTCCAATGAAATATTCTCGAGTGTCATAAGGGTTGAAAATTATTCCTTGAAGGAAAAGTACGTATATACATAAATTAAATGCTTTAGGTGAGCTGATCAAACCATACGTGATAATGGTGTCTGGGGGAAACTTGAAAAACATCTTTGTCTGTACTCTTTGTATACAAATGGACAATATGGGACTTAAGCCAATGCAAATTACTACTACTTATTGTCAGAGGCGTGTTTGGTTCCCATCTGCTGGAATTACAAGAAATTGGTGACGAAAAATGTCATCAATATTTCAGGATGTTCCTTGAAGTTAGCTTGCATTCTCTTGCTACTAGTGACTTACAGAAAACTATTGCTACTGGGTATATACAATGCAAGGCAACTTTAAGCACATAATCTATGAAACATGTTTGGCATTATGGGAAGCTTTCATCACAAATATGCAAATTTCCTGCACACAGTGAAGAAGGTAAGTTAATACAAGAATCTGAAGTGAATTGGAATTACCCTCACTGCACTGGGGTACATAGTAATAAAAGCCCCAAAGAATGCTCAAGGTCCAATAAATGCTTCACTGGATGACAAACATTGAGCAATGTCTCACAGAACAAGACAACAGTGCACCTTTATGACCCAGACATGATTTTAAAACCCCCCTTCAGCATAAGAGAAAAATTTTCCAACTCCATAATTTCTGTTCATTGGACCTTTAGGAATCAAGTCATGCCCCCTCTAGGTTTATGTATGAATGATTAAATGATGTTATGGTACTTGTAAGCATGTACACCAATGGACACACACCAAATAATAGGGGTAGATGATATGGCTTGAATGACAAATTTTCCTTCCATTCCTTTCGCTTCCTCCTTTGATCCTTCACTATTGAGCTGTTCAGCTCAGAAGGAATTTAAGAAACATGTCATATTTACCGTCATGCAACACAGGTTTGATGGCCTGATGGTTGTAATCATAACATTACTTCTGTTCTTAACACAAGAGCACCCTGTTCACTTCTATATGCAACTGGAGCAAACAGTGATAAATGGATACCTTGCAGGCACAAAACACATGCCACTTGTTAAGTATATACACCAATTGACAGACATCCCAAGTTAATGAAAATTATACAGAAAATGAAATTAGTAATGAATGAAATCAGAGTCAAGTTGCAGAACAAAACAAGTCCAATAATGAAGAAAGCAGAAACAATTACATACAGGTGTAACTACTAGTGGAGAAATATTCAGAAGGAAGTCAAAGATCTACCAAAGAAATGGCAAATAGAAAGACCAATTGAAGTAAGTTTGCTTACAAGAACAGAGAAAAATGAACAACCTCCTTTACAAAATACATTGAATAAATGGTTTTAAGTGTTAATCAAAGAATCACATTTACTCTTCCTCAAAAAACTGATTGCAATGGGTAGAAGCTTGGTGCATTTGCAGACCAATAGATATCATGTGACAACAAATACCAATCCCTGTTTAAGAATAACACAACTGGTCATTGCAAATAAGGTTGGTAGCCAGCTATTAGAGCGAGACCATAAATAGATATTTGAGAAACCTGAAAATAGGCAACATACTAATGTCTGTCTGTCTGCATATGTGTAATCTACAAATCACAAATTATATGATCACTGATGTTATGACAAACCCTCAATAAAACAAAAACAATTTGTGTTAACTTCTTTCCAATTTGTTTTCAATTTAAAGTTTTTTTCTACATTTAAACATAACTTTTTAGACTGACAAAAGAAGTAAAAAGAAGTTAGAACCAAATAATGCAAGTGTAGAAACAAGGTTAATGAAATTAATAGTACCGGTATAGTAAGAAAATGTGAATTATGGAATCGAATTTGGGATCCAACAAAAGGTCTATAATATCACAATTTCATGATGACTACAAAATTGGAATTTGCCAAACAAGATGCTGGTTTACTGATATATGGTAACATTCCCCTACCCCAGAATGAAAATTGACTATTCAATATCATACTTCTTTCACTGCACAAATAGTGTCCAAAGTCATAGTACCACCACTACTGATCTGGGTTGAATCAAATCAGTGTTTGGCATTAGTGGGACTAACCAGCATACTTCACAGATTTGCAGTGATTGAACATAAGGAAAATCAGTGAGTTCAATTGATATGCCTGTGCTCAAATATAGGAAGTCACACATGCCTGAATTCGCCTTTTTGTATTCAAGCTAAAAAGTAGAGCTTATAAGGAAAATTTAATGGATCTCTACTGCAAAACTGTGCAGCTCACTTCAATTCAAATATGGTTGTCAGTTACTTGTTCAGGAAATTGGACTTAAGAATTTTGGTCACATGACATTTGGAAGCTTTAGATATCCTAGGATATCTAAAGCTTCCAAATTTGGCCATTTATGGAGTACTAGACTTACACCCAAAATTTCTTCATGGAAACCCTGATCAAACGATTTGTTACCACTGTCAATTGCAAATGTTATTACGTGAAGTGATTTCCTCTAAACGACTTCAGTTACACTCCTCTGCACTAAGTCAGGATGTGACTAATTGTTATTCTTGTCAAATGGATATTTTCTATGCTACTACAAAGATACAAAGCGAGGATCTTGTTTTAAATCTTCACTATCTAATTGTTCCTAATAAAAAAATGCTATTACGACCTGTTGAATACAAGGTCATTCTCATTGTGAAAAATAATTCTGTATTTCACACCTGCATATTCAAATCCTTCCCACAGTTGACGAAACTTGGTCAGTCCTACCGAATCAAACACAGTTTAGTTAGCTTACCGTTTAAGTTAGGCCTACGTCAGCTCGGGGTAATCCTTAGCTGCAAAAGTAACAATTCATCATAGTACAGGACATTAAAAACATAAATTTTATTTAGAGTAAAAATCATTACACAATGTACTCGAACTACCGAGTCCAGAAATACGAACTTATAAGCCTAGACTGCTAACTCACTTTCTAAGTCAAACGATGGTGCGAGCGCAAAAGTACCCCTCTGCCATATGTACTCTTCTGTATATTCAGTACTTTTAGTGAGACACTTGGCTGCAACTTCCAGCAAAAGTTTGGAGGCTGTAGCTTCATCTCCACAAAACTTGCTGGAAAAAATCTTATAAACAATGGTATTCTCGTTAAAACGACGTTCCTCCATCTTTCATAATCATGTTGCCTGTATTTTCAAGCATATTGTTCTAACCTCTCTTGCAAGTAAGTTCAAGTCTCTCATCTTTGTTATGGTTACCTCCCTTGCAAGTAATTTCAAGTCTTACGACTTTGCTTTGGGTTGATGAGTCCAGAGCTTTGGTTTCAGACCTAAGATTTAGATATGACTTGGGGGACCCGTACAAGTTACACGAAACATTATGCTTACAACCAGCCGCCTTTCAGCAATGCCAAAGTTTAAGCGAGCTTTAAATTTCTTTTTTCAATCCCAGGTTTTCGAATCATAGACTGATAGATTGTCTACTTTACTCCGTAATATTCTCAATATTTTGTAGTGCAATCAAACCAGTCAATCGAGAAGCTAACACAAACTAAAAGCTTATAGTATTATCAGTTTACACAACTTTATACAAAGGAAATGTGAATTACATTCGGTGCTGAAAGGAGGGATAGCTGGGGTAAATTTCCGCAAAAACCAGACAATTTTAATCTAGAGGCTTGTTGGACGCTCGTTCATGAATCATTTACTTGCTTTTTCGCCAAGTTTATTGTATTTTTTAGCTTTGATTCTATTGATTTTAAAAACGTTATTAACCAACTTGCAAACATGAAAGCCCATAAAGTATCTTTTGGTACTTATATGGTCCTTGCAATTCCATGAATGGACACGTAAATGAAATTTCAGAGCTAAACAAAGCAGGTTTTCTGTGCCCGTCCGTTAAACAATAAAAAGTAAAGAAATGACAAACAAATCTAACGATGTAAATATTTATCTTTACAAGTAGAAAGATATCCCTCTTTCGCTCTTAGGGCTATAATTTGCGACAATACAATCTTTAAGTATTTCCGGTTCTATCAAACTGATCAGAAGGGGCATCTTTAATATCCCTTAAAGAATTTCCCACTGAATCTTTCTTACTTCGACAAAACACCAATGTCTTGTTGCTCCAGCCTCGTATTCGGAAAGCTGTTCACTTTACTGATTCCCAGCTCCAATATTTGTAATTCATAGTCATTAAAGGGCACTGACTAGGTTTACTACAAAGTAAAAAGGAGAGAGAGTTATACTCGTTTAACTTTATGAGAAGGACCACACTGTTGTTAGAAAAATGGGGATACTTGAAAAAATTGCAGAAATCGAAAGAGAAATATCTAGGACACAGAAAAACAAAGGTAAGACTATACATTGTGAGTCCTTCATTTGCAGAGTACATCCTTCCCGGTATGTGCCAATGCTTGTACATTCGGGCATTTGCGCTCGGAATTCATATTGGCGTGCTCAGCTATGGTTGCGCAAAGGCTGCTAACTGCATACTGCCTAACAAAGATGTTCCGTGCTTAACATGTCCAATTGTTGATCCCAATCAGTAATAGCAGCAGTATTATTGTCCAAGGCATGGCATGGTAAGGAAATGAAATGTAGTTTAAACTCTGATTTAAAAAATATGAGATTTAATTGGTTTTCAACCTCGTTTAAAGTAGGCAATCTGGTTTCCCTGAAAGATCCTGCCCCAGAAGGTCTCCGCCCCAAGCTGTGGATAAATTGACATATGCAGGCTGTAATTCCTGGTATATCATTGAAATTTGGCAACATTTTTCAGCGCTGGTTCATGAACCTTTGACACAGACCTGTAGCCAGGGGAGGCTGTGAGGGGGCTTACCCCGTCCTAATATAATTTGCCCGCCCCCCCCATTGTTTTCACAGCTGTTTCACAATGGAAGCCAAGTCTGTTTAGGCTTATTTTCGTACCATGCCACGTGAATTGTTTGATATCTTTTGAACCTTTTACGGTATTCCAAAACCAAGAGCAGTTTTAAATTCTCCATTAAATTTGGCATATAACCTGTGAATTTGATGACCAACAACTTCTCAGGTAGGGACTTATAATTTTTCAAAGTTCAATTTTCTCTAATTTGCCTGATGTGACAACACAATTTCAGCAAGATTAGGCGACTACACACTGACAATAACCGTAATATCTTGCAACAAGACAAATACAAATGCACATGTTGAGCGAACGATTTGTTTTAAACAATTAATTATTTAATTAAATATATAGAAACTCAAAATTTAGGTCTTAGATGACCGAAATCGAATAGTATTAAGTTTTGATCAAGGACAAGTTTGATGTTGCCGCGGTGCGGGCGTAATATGTAAACACTTGGAAGAGGCAATTTGGGGCATACAGCATTGAAGAAAAAACGTTCACGCTACTTCAAAACGTGTTTGATATAAAAATAGACTACCCAGATACCTTTAAGATAGATTGACACACACTGTAATCTTTGGAAGCCAGCAAATGGACGACGTTTGGGGTCATTGCATATGCGATAAAACTTTCAAACAACATTTACGAACGGAAAGCAACGGGGGATCTCCAGCTTCCAAACAATTTATTAAAGGGACATCCCCAAGCTAATGTATGCAAAAAAACCCCGAATAATTATCTTTTGAAACGAAACAGCGTGAGCCGAAAATGTGACGATGTGTAGTGACCAAATCTTGCCCTCGCGTTGCAAACTTGGCGAACTTAGCCTTCGATAGGATTTTTTTATTCAAAGACGGTAAAAGCTACTGGAAAACTTTTTGAAGAGGTTCGTTCAATGATACTTTATCTAAATTACATAATTTTTTTGTTTAATTTGAATTTACAGTTTACCCTAAAAATTGGCATTGAAGATTGTGTATATTTTAAAATCGCGGCGTTTCAATGTGTTGTCACAGAAATTTTCGAAGACTTGATTTCCGTCATAACAATAGGCCGTAACAGCTGTGTTTTGATGCAAAATTTATTGTCCATGGGTTAGTATTTTCTCAGTAAAACGTTTAGACCATGTCCTTGCAAATATTATCCACTCTTTGCCACTAAGTATGTAAAAATTAACCACTAATTTACTATTGGACAACACATACCAACATCCAGTATGGCCAACTGACATCATTGAGTTTTCTTGTTTTGTAAATGTGCCTTTCTTATGCATATGCATACATGTGTGGATGGATGGGTGTGGTGAGAAAACAGAATGTATATCAGATTGGGAAATGTTTTGAGACAGGCAAAAGATTGTACTAGTTACGTTGAAATTCATGCAAGGTGGATAAGTTTATAGAACAAACGAGTAAAAGTAAAGAATTTGAAGCTGGAGCTAATTATTCTGAGGCTAGTTTTTCAGGAGCCATTGCAACATCAGGTTGGTTTCGTGAACCTACTGACCTTGGGAGTGATGAACAAATTTGTCCAAATATAATATAATATATACTCTTTTCAATAGCATCCATGATTAGTTGCAATATTCTGTAGAGACAGATGCAGCTTTTTGTTTTCCATGCCATACTCTCAGTTTGTAAGGCACGAAGGAATATTCATTTACTCTAGTAGAGTATCACAACTGGGAACTTGCTAAAGGTGATAAAAAGAGCTGCATTAAAAATCACCTACTTGTATAATCTCTATGGCAATATGGAAAGAAAGGAAAATTCCTGAAAATGCAGATAAAAGAATTTCAACAGTAAGTATGACATGAAATCAATTGCAGAAGTTGTCTAGTTTTTTAAATGTGAATAAATTGGCATCCCGTGGAATATACTGCAAAGATAAACATAAAAAAGAGGGATTATTCACTAATCTTTTAGATTATACAATGGCAACAGACAATAAGTTACCAGAATTCCACACAACTATTCCTCACAATGCTACCTATAGATCAGCTGAGATCCAAAACAAAGTAAGCAAGACTCATGGAATGGTGAACAAGTCAGTAAGTGAGCAGGCAATTAATTCTGATTGTGGGTACTTTGTTTTACAGGAGGACAGCACTCATGACAAACACAGTAGAGAAAAATATCCATCGGTTTTCATTATATCCATTGTGGACAAATTTTCGAATCTTTGCTAGATATGCCATCCTTAGCACATGATTCACTTGATGTCGTGTCCTTTTTTTTGAGAAATCCATGGTAGGTAGGTTAAATATGTCATACAGTGGTAGCAGAATCGATTAAAGTCCTTCTAGTTTGAAAAATTCAATATTCAGTCTTTACATTGACTATCATGACATGACTGGTAGGGAACAAAATTAAGTAAAAAGTTGCTCAGAAGCTGTTTGTAACATGGATAAATAAACTATAAACTCAATCTTGCTAATTATACTCTTCATGAGTGAGAATTGCTTTGCAAAATGGTATTCACTCTTGTTATTGCATTTCCACTGCAGAACAATAAAGCTCAAGATGTACTTAATTGGCCTCCTATGTCCCAGTAGTATTCTGGGTGGTTTTTGCAGTTTATTTTAGCCTTTCAGCATTCCAAATGGAAGTCATGCGGAGGAAAAAAAGGAAGAAACATCCATTTAAATTGTTTGGCATGAGCAGATTACGATTCATTCAATTGTTGCTCTATCTACAAAGTCAGTAACTTATACAGGGTGAGCACATAGGTAGATTATGTATCCAGGTATTTTATTGGGTCAGGTTTTGGCTTTATTGATATATAGGACTGACATAGTATATAGAAAATGGAAGATACATTTATTTGATTTAGCTACATGAGCAGAGTTATTACTCTGTTCATGTAGCTAAATCAATTAAATTCTTAATTCTTAATAAGTCTTAATTCAGCTTTGGAAACGTAAACCTATGTTGAATTGAATTGATGGACCAATGTAATTTTTTATTTATTGTTAGATTTTTTTACTATTTGGGTATTTTGTACATAACTTGTTTGATATATTTCTCTTTTTACTTTCTCTGAGTAGCTACGGAATACCACTTGGGTCTTTTAAAAGCAAAACTTGCAAAATATAGGTCCCAACTTCTAGAGGGACCGAAATCAGCAGGAGCTAAGGTTTGTACCGTTTGTTATCCATGATCTTTGTATTCAAATGAGTATAAAGTGGTCACCTCAGAGTGATTAGATTGCTGAAAATCTTTACCAAAACAAATATTTAATAAAAGCTTTTCATTACTCAAACACTCCAAATTTTCGCTGTGATTTACATTTATTGATATTAACTTTTTCTGCCTGGGTTTCATGAATATATACAAAGTACCTGATTGGTTATAAGGTGAAAATCCCATCATAGTTTCTATTCTGATTGTTCTGCAAAGATTTGCTTGCAACCACGATTATTAACTAGAAATCCCATACTCCTTGCCTTGTCTCTCTTTCTTAATAATTGTCGTGTTTCAGTTGTGTTATTATAGGCTGCAATAGGATTGAATTGTTAAGGGTGTAATGAATTGCATTCCTTATACAAAGATGCATATGGTGGAGTGCTACTCATTATTTAGACCCTATTTATACGTTGTAGATAGCTTGCTGGTATGAAAATGATCATGATCATTACCACCACCACCATCATCATCCTCATAATCCATATAGTTAAAGTTGTAAAAGGACATTGATTCTGCTTAAAGTTTTTTGCTTAAGTTATTTGTTGTTTAAATTTGCACAGCAGGAACATTGACTACAGTTGTGTTGAACACTGCTTAAACCATTTGTTTGGAGTAACAAACAAGTTCTTAATGTCTGGCATTTGTCTAGGGAGAAGGCTTTGATGTTATGAAATCTGGTGATGCAAGAGTTGCTCTTATAGGATTTCCATCTGTTGGCAAGGTACATCATTGATTATATTGTCATTTATCAAAATTTAAGATGTTATGAAGCACAGAGATAATGCATATGTAGTGCTGTTTGTGTTTACAAGAGGTATTTGCTTGTCTTACCATTTTCTTTTTGTATATCATTCTCTCTTTTTGTATTACTACTGTAAGATGTCCATCAATTTTCTTTTCACTAGCTTATTGTTTCAGATTTTAGTAATAGTGTAACTGTGAATAAAAATTAGAGCGGCATTATGATATACAGGACTAAGTAGGTAACAACCAATAAATTGAAAATGAAATATTGCCTGAATTGGCACTTTGAACTAGATGTGCAATCCAGAGTCTTGGGAGTCAATCGAATTTCTATTTATTATTATAAGTGAAGAGGATATAATAACTAACATTGTAACCATTGCTTTAAAACGATGTTGAGCTTTTACTCTTGTGCACGTAAAACTAACAATAGAATGTTTTCATCTAGCCGCATTTAAGGTACATGGAATATTAAGAGAATGCAAGAGTAGGTAATACTTAATTTAAGGGGTGACAATTTCAAATGTGTCTAGCATTCACCTTGAAAATTTGTAGCATTTTGCTAAAGACATACTTGAAAGCTTTTTTTGTGTGACACTCTTTAGCATAGGAGTTCTCAGAAAAGAAAATATAGATATATGGCAACCTTTTATTAGAAACATGGATTGTAACTAGTGTATCATAAAAAAAGACAAAGAGAAAATGAGAGAAAAAAGCATTGTGTAAAGAGTCCAAGTGAATAAACACTTTCTGCTTACAAAGTCCTTGTTTTCTTGTTTTGATGTAGACAGACTCCAATGCACTTGCGTAAAAAGAAGATGTAGCTTTGCCAATTATCCGAAATTTCTCTTCCTTGTACATTTTAATGCATTGTGAATTTTCTAGTAATTGTTGTCCTATAGCATAATCATATGTTTTGACAGCCATTTTAGCTTTGCAAGCATGGGATGGCTTTTCTATAGGAGGAATTGAGGCTTACTATACACTGGCTGGAATATGTTATTTGATCTTGTAACACAATCTTTGAAAAGTGCAGCCTACATACCGAGCTTCACATTTGCACTGAAAGCCATATACTACTAAGCTTTTTTGGTGCTAGGTATGTAATCCTTGTGAATGAGTGGCTAGATCGTCCTAGAAAGGAATTCCTGAATTGACAGCAGAGAAACACTGCACTACGGCTTTTTAATCTATGTTTCTGTGTGAATAGAAACATTACCCATTCAAGGGTGCTTTAAGTATACAGAGCATTTTTGAGGTCCCAACTTTTTTTGGCTGAAAGTTGGTGATCTTTTCTTGTTGGATGTAACTGGTTATGGTTTTGCAAAAACCTGCTGTAATCCCACTCTGTTTGAAAGATGGTAAAAGTGTCATCAACGTAGCAAAAACAAACAGACATCTTTTGGCTGTTTTCTTTTAGAATTCACTCCTCATGAAAATCAAGAAAAATATTTGCCAAACATGGACCCAAGGGGCTTCCCATTACCACATCATCCCTTTGTCGATACTTTGTATTATTAAAGTTGGATTGAACATCTCTGGTGGCATGTGTCATTAACTCAGCAAAGACCTATTCTGTGATTGGCGGCTTTTCAACTTATCCCCTGTATAAAGCACCACTGCAAATTTTTATAGTTTCATCAAGGTGGACATAGGTAAATAGGGTAATTATGTCAAAATACACATAAATGATTCAGGAGAATCTATTTTAAGATTTTGAACAAATTTAGTGAAAGTCAAAAAGTCATTGATAAAGGTTTTGCTTTTGATTTGCTGCTGGTCATTTAATATATCAAATTTTATAAATTTATATTAACACAATCATTCTTGTTAAGAATCATTACCCTGGACTCTTTGTCAGGTTTTCTGATATTGGTGTTTTACATAACATCTTGAAGATTTCAATACTTAAAAATGTTCTCTTTGCATATGAAAATCATAGAGGTCTATTGGAGTGCCACAATAAGCATGTGCCAAATCACTTAATCATGCTTTCAGTGAAAGAAAGTCTTTAGATGATGCCTTATGTTTACTCAGTTGAGTATATAAAATTTCAAAAAGTTCTTTGCTTTTAGCACTTTGGGGAGGTGAACAATACTCTAGGCCTAAAACAAATTGTTCTTCCTCCGACATAGTCTAATGTGACAAATTTATATGTTTTTTTAGATTTATTGAATGTATTACCATAGCATTCTTTAATCATGACAAATATTTCAATAATGTCTATCTTTAGTTGATTTTTAAGTCCACTGGTCAGGAGCAGAAGTACAACAGCAAAGTTGAAACAAACTTTTAAGTACGTTTTTAGTACAATGTTGCAAATGATCAAAAAACAGATTATTCTAGCATGTCTAGCATTGTTAGTTTTCATGATGGTTTAGCTGCGTTTTATTGCAATTGTTATTTTAACCTTGTAATTCTGCTCTCCATTTGATATTTGTAGTCTACATTGCTGAATACTATGACTGAAACACACAGTGAATGTGCATCATATGAGTTTACAACTTTGACATGTATCCCAGGAGTTGTTGAGGTACATTGCTAGTCTCTGAAGACATATAACTCATATTTTGGTTGTGAATCAGGAGGAGCAAACATGCTTAAATCAAATTTATTTTTGATTATTTGATTATCTGGGAAAAGTCTATATCTATTGCATATTCTTAGAGGCAGTATTGGAAGAATACTAATTGTTCAACAAGGCCCGAATATATTGCATTAAGGAGCAAAGACAGTCATGAATCCCAGATCCCACACCTCGGTGTTCATAATCATACCTTTGATTCTAATCTTAACACAAGACCACCCGGTCGGCTTCTATATGGAGTAAAAACAGTAGTAATGTTTAAGCTGTAGACTCATGCAAAAACTTACATAATAATATATGGACTTATGGTTCAAAATTCTCTTGTATCATGATGCAGTGAAATTATCTAAAACACTACATAACTCCCATGTGTTGTACTTTCTTCCAATGAACAGAATATGACATTCAGTTCTTGTGAGAAAAGACATAGGAAATCCAGAACAGTGTTAATAGTTATTACGTCCAGTGATTAGCACTCAACAGTTGACACTAGAAAATATCATAAATTCACTCCAAGAAATTTCTCTCCTTTTCATCAGACCATCTGATGAAGGAAGCAGCTTTTATGGATTATATCCTACTCTATGGACTACTGGTCTTGTAACATGAAGAGTTCCTGCTTGTAAAGATGTCCAAAAGAATTGTTTTGACCATGTATCAACACTTGTTTTTAGATTGATATCTAAGAAAATGTTAGAATGGTAACTGGATTGCTTACTCTAGTCTAAGGGACAATTTGTACAATGTCGTGGTGTTAGAGAGAAAACTAGATTTGAGATAGGAATAATGGTCAGGCCTCAACAAGTTTGAAAGTTATGGTCTACAAGATATATGTTGTTGCTCCTGATTTTTTCTTTTTTTTCTCTGTGCAGACATTGCAATATGAGTTGTGTCTAAAAGGTATCTCTTGAATTATGTGGCAAATTTCCAGTCATAAAAGTGTGAAGAAGTTATTATTTGTGGCTGATATTGATTTGGTAGAAATCAGGCTATAGACTCTATTTTCCTGTTTACTCCTTACTCTGTTACCAAATGCCAAAGTTTTTAAACCATGCTAGGGTACTTGTAGATGGTGTAACGGAAGTAGTGACAGTCTTAATTATATTCGTTGTTTGTGAAACTTGCTGGGCACTTTATTATTTAATGTATTTGTCTTTGAATTACAGTACAATGGAGCTAACATACAACTTCTTGATTTACCTGGAATAATAGAAGGCGCTTCTCAAGGTATGCAGCTGCAAAATTTTTCGGAAATTCTCAAAAGGGTTTAAAAGTGGTGCAGTACCTAACAGTGTTTAATCACGAAGTGTACACTGCATATTTTATAACAAATTCTAGGAGGATGGCAGTGGTATAGCATAGGACTATCTGCTATAGTCTTCTTGCACCCATATCCACTTGTGAAATTATGTTTATGATAAGGTAAAGCAATGCTCTATGAACCATGGAAAGCTGTCTATGCAATTTGTAGTAGGTCAGTTGATACGTATTGATGTGATATTAAATTAAATGGACACAGGTATATTACTACCTAGTGTATATTTTTTTTATTTTCTCTTGGTTACTGTAGTTTGATAGTTTTATACCACTCAATATTACTTTGAATAGGAAAAGGACGTGGAAAGCAGGTTATTGCAGTGGCCAGGACAGCTGATCTCGTGTTAATCATGCTTGATGCGTCGAAAGGAGATTTGCAGAAGTGAGTATACAACTCTTAGCGACGGGGAAGCAAATTTACTTTTTTAAAGTTATTTCAATTGATGAATTTTATTCCTTTCCTTTGGTTATGATCTCATCCTTATTATGGACTTTGATATCTGTTTAGTGATCATTTTTGCCAGTTAGTTGTGCATTTCAGTTAAAATATTTTTAACATGTCCATAAGAATATGACATTTATTTTGATCATTGTGCTACGATTTCACACGACGTTATGGATCTAACAGTACTACCTTTCACAATGTTCTTCATCTAACCGTAATGCCTCACGTACTGAGGTTGACGTAATCTCGTTCATGAAGTTGACATTCCCAGTGCAGTAAAGATGATATTGTTTATGGTGAAGCCCTTGTGGACTGTGACATACAAAATGAACTCTTGTAAACACAATCAATGAAAAGACAGATAAAATTTCTTGTCATATGGTTCCTCCCTGTGAGTTCCTTTATGTGCTTTGGTACTTTTATGTATGTTTTATGTGTATATTTCTGCGCCATGAATATTTCTGCGGTTAGGAACTATAGAATTATATTCGTGATCAGTCCTCCATATTTTATTTTGCATGTTAAAAGCTGGGTCAGTTGGATTTGCACATGCGTACCTATTGTAGCAATCCCATTGTGTTTTTATTCCAGAGGTCTTTTAGAAAAAGAACTGGAATCATGCGGAATTCGGCTAAACAAGAGAAAACCAAATATATATTTTAAGGTATGGACTAAAATATAAAGTATAATACGGAATGCCTTGAACCTAAAGATATTTTGTGGTAATCCGGTATATCCTAAGGCACCTGCCAGCTTCTGAGGATACCCTTTTGAAGTATGAACCATGTTACATCCCAGAATGGTAGCAAAGGAGCTCAAACACTTAAACCTGTTACTCATATGGTGAAAATTGAAGACGATTCACTATAGACAGAAGGAGATCGTTTATCACGTATTAACCGTATCTTTACCTCTGTTTCCCATACAAGAACACCCTGTTTACGAACTGGTAAAAAGGGCCATGAATTGACTTTGAAGGACTAAATACATGGGGATTGTAAGCAAATCCGCCTTCACTTGCAACCAATTACGCGATCTGGGTTGAGTGACTTACAATTTTGCGACTATTGGGCAGTTTCGCCCAGAAGGAGAGGTGTCCAATTTGCAGTCTCAAACCTTCAAGCTTGGGTAGTCATAATCGTAACTTTACTTATGTAAATTAAGCCTTGGCACTTGGTTCATGCATGTGCCTTCATAATCTGTACTATTTTGACCTTGACATCTTATTTTTATGCCCTTAGATTAAAAAAAGTGGTGGTATCTCATTTAATTCAACTTGTCCCCTGAAACATTTAAACGAAAAACTGATACACACCATCCTACACGAATACAGTATCCTTTCAATCGATTTCAATTTTTTTTTCTCTCACTCCACGATATGATGACGTAACTAAATATAGTAATATATTGTTACTAGGGTATATATTTTTTTGTAAATAAGGTCAAATCTTTACGTGTGGATGTCACTCAGACAATTTTAGAATGGTGTAGGTTTCGAGCACAAGCCTTAATAGCACAGTAATTTAAATAAAAATGGCGAAACCTTTGTTGGTAAAAGTGGTTAAAAAAGCTCACGTTGCACGCAGAATGTGGTTGTTGTCAATGTTACCTTTATTATTTGGTAGTAATAGCATAATTACCATTAGTAGTAGCATTTAATAGCATTTCGGTGCTTCTTACAGGTTCCTTCGAAATGTGATAAATAAATTTGAATAGTACTTTTTATATTTTATGTGCGTTAGCTTTCGATATTTAGTGTATCACTTGTAGCATGAAGCAAAGATGTTCACGATGTGCGCATGTCATCGCGGTGAAGGTTCTGAATTCTTTTACTGTCGCTTTAATGTCGTTTACAAAGGTTTACTTTGTTATACTGATCAAACAGCTACATCAGAATATGATCGTGGAGAGTAGTACTGATTTTGTGATGATAATGGGATCGAAAATTCCCTAATAGAAAGGAAACGAACCAATAATTGAGTATCGGAGGGCCAGTAAAGATATATAGAAAAAATCGAAAGAAGAAAGCTGTGAATGATTCCTGGATAGGCAAGGATTCATTACACACTTGAAGTGGAACAAATCTTGTCCAGCCCGCGCTATGTTCAATCCAAGCTTTCATATGCATTAGCTTTTATTGTGTGCGCATCTTATCATATTTGCTATGATGGCTATTGAATTTTGCCGACCAACGTGAAATTTCCAGTGAGAGATTTCAACAAAATCAACTTCCATGGAAGAAGTAATTAATCTTCACCTCATCAGTACCTTAATTGCTTTAAGTGTAATTGTTTCGACATGGAGGGCTGTAGTCATGTAATGAAAACATGAGGTAAAAGTTTAAACGTCATTGCCCTCTTATACAAAAGAATCCGTCATCCGTGAATTTTCAACCTATGTCTAAAGCATACAATAAAATTGTCGGATTCTATAGTATAAAATGACCTTTAAGGCCAGGAGTTCGCAGATGAATCGTTTTTTGTCTCCAAATTGTTTTGATGTTATCTACCTACTTTTTAAAATGTAGTATTCTTAACTTTTTGAAGAGATATTTAATGCAGAAATTTTGGTCAGAGAAGACTGTAATATGGGTAAGTTAGACACAATTGTTTCCGATTGTTTACTCAAAAGTCGTGATCGTTTCCAGATTTAGATCATTGTGATTCTTTGATATCTTTAAGTAAGATCCCAAAGTGCTCCGATCCCCAACTGAATAAATTAGTGCTACATTGCGAATTATTTTTTCGTTTTACTGCTCAATTAAGTTAATTGTTTTATCGTATTTACGGTCCATATTATTTTTCCATGGTTTCTGTGATTCTTCATTTCAGATGATTTCATTGATGTAGTATCAGGAAATCGTGTTTACCTCCCTTGTTTGTATGTAAGTATTCCCTTGACATTATTTGGCGATTTTTTTGTTATTATTAAGTTTTCATTACTTGTTTTATTCAATCAGTTTTAAGTCTTTTGAAAGTTTGCATTTCTATGTTAACTTATCAATTTGCCCTTGACTTTGTTGGTATGGTTTACTCTCGTTTCTTTTTGATTTCTGACTTGGAATTAGGCCCCGCCTTGGAATCATTTGACTTTGGTGTGCTTCATGGTGTTTTCGTTGCCTAAAATAAGATCACGAGAAGCCACTTGTTTTTGTTAAGAAGATCCACCAGTGGAACCGGTTGACCGTTGCCATTGCCAAAGTGATTCTTTTGTCCAGCATTTTTTGTGCATCACCATTGATTATTTCGAATATATCCGCTGGTACAACACATCCACCATGCCGCTTCCCATGGCCCCGGCATCACCCTTGTTCTAGGCGCCGTAATTTGCTCTTGGACCTTTTATTACTTCCACCTAGGTGGTTATTTGCTCATCGGAGTTTGTCTGCTTGTTTGATTGATGGTTGGTTAGTTTTCAAAATGTATCTTCTAAACGTTATGAAGGTATTGGTCTGAAATTTTAGCCTGACTGGCTCCAGCTGATTTTTTGAGGATGATCCGGATCAAGGCCTTGATTCTGGATCTTTTTTGGTACTAATACCTTCACAAAACTACGACTGACAAGGACGTCTTTGTGGGGATAATACACTTACAATAGTACATATTAAAACAGCCGTATTTGGTGATAATAACTTCATAAAACTACGACTAGTAAGGACGTTTTTGTGGGGATAATCCATTTACAATAGGCCGTATTAAAACATCTCTATTGGGTATTACTACCTTCATAAAACTACGACTAGTAAGGACGTTTTTGTGGGGATAACCCACTTACAGTAGGACGTAGTGAAACAGCTGTA
>JANTCA010009224.1:35892-51140 GCA_024741275.1 Chironex yamaguchii
GACGTAGTGAAACAGCTGTATTTGGTGATAATAACTTCATAAAACTACGACTAGTAAGGACGTTTTTGTGGGGATAACCCACTTACAGTAGGACGTAGTGAAACAGCTGTATTTGGTAATGATATGTTAATTAAACAGCAGCTACCGAGCAAATCATCACCAGGTATAACCCTGTTAGCATAACTCGGGGTCCGTATGAATATTTGTTTTGGCTTGGCGGATATTTGCGCACTCGGAGTGCTTGTAGCTTGTATACTTGCATCTTCTTCTTTGGCTGGAGAACGGTAATGGAACTGCAAGTTTTCTGCCCATTGATAGCACAGCGATCGGCAACGTTCATCACTTGAAGTATCTTGGTACTTGATTGGTTATTTGGAAGTGATAAGAGTTCTTGTATGATGAGCGTGTCGTCGTCGGCATTTTTATCTGTCTCTTTTACTCTGTCAATGCTTATATCTCACATGGCTTATGAGGCCAACCCTTGCATAGAAGAGCCTATTGCAAAGTTGACGGGATAAGCATGTTGGAAACTTTGGTTCTGCAGTCTATGCTTCCTTTTTTGTCGTCTTTCATCTGCCTTCCACTTACGCTCAGCTTCAAACTGGTTTGTGACTTTGGAGATAGTATGATACCAGTTGGGGCTGTCTAGGGTGTTAGTGTCCCGCCTCCCAGTCAGTTGCAGACTTTGCTTCAGTTGGTCCTTGTAGCGACGGAGATGGCTGCCATAAGGTCTTTCCGAGGAGACGTCACCCTAAAAGAGTTGGTGAGGCAGCCTGGACTCATTGTTGCTTTGTGACCTGGCCACCTTTACGGTATTTCGGGATGATGGCCTAAATGCTACAGCTATTGTTTTTTTGAGCACAGAGTTGTTGGTCACGGAGTCTTTCCATCAATTTTTTATGATAAGGCGGAGAAAAGGATTTACTTTTTTACATCACGTCTGTACAGACAGGCTTCACAACCGTGTAGGAGAGTGGAGATGACTGCTTGGTAGACATTTAAATTTGTTTGATGACCAAACCTAGTGTAATCATTGGTGAAATTGTTCACGGATTGTTGAAGGTGGTAACTAGGACGTGTAGTGAAGCTTCACAAGTACCTAAGTCACACTAACGCTAATTGGAAGGATTAAAGAACGTCTCAGCGTGTCTACATTAAAATCAGCTGTTCTGTATTGTAGTGAAACGTTTATCATTGACAAAACTTTCTTTAGGAGGTTAGACGGATGCTACACAAGAAATTACCATGTTACGATAAATGTACTCTGGAGAGTTACGCTAGGCTAACAAAGCAGCAACTGTATGGGAATCTAGCTTAAGAAGCAAGATAGCATACAAGAGGATGATGCTTCCTGAAAATTGCTTTCCTTGCGTAGAAGAAATGTCGTTAATTTTTTTCTTTCGCTAAGGACACAAGTGTAGGGGTATGCAAGCTTGTATGTATGCAGACGAGACATGAACGTGCAAAATCTTTACAAGCTTAACATTGCAGTAACGATAAAACAATTAGTTGCAGCCTGCTGGGATGCAGCAAATGAATACTCGGAAAAAGGAAAGTAAGTTATGTATGCCACAGCTTCCAGGACTTTACATTTTTACTTTCTATGTAAAGCAGTAGTGGCGCGGATGGTAAATAATATTACTCGTTAGCTGGAGGGTTCTACTTCCAATGCACCGATGCGTAGAATTTTCTGGTGGCATCCCAGAAGGTACTGCTGGTTGGCCGTGCTCTTGTAACAGTGGCGTATATTATGTTTCAAGTTAAAATGAGTGATGAAGGAGGTTAACGACATCAGTGAGCAAGAGATAACTTCGCACCATAAAGGAGGCATCATCCCTGAGAGAGAAATTTCTTAAGTTTTTTCGTGAGTTAAATCGTGCCAGTAATTTTGTTTGTTTCGTTTATTGTAAATCTGCTTCAATGTGGTCGAGAACATGTTAGGTTTATCTTCTTTGATGTCTTGCACCCTTTCTTCTCTAAGCAAGGTCATACAGTATACTGAAATTTGATCTTTTGTCTCCACAATTAGGTTTATAACAAAGTAGACTGTATAAGCTTAGAAGAAGTAGACCGCCTTGCAAGACTTGATCATGCTGTCGTTATCAGGTAAGAACGTGTGTACTGCAAACAGTGAAGCATGGTTGTTTACTAGTTTATGGTTATTTCTTGTATTTAATTCACATACACTTACTATCTGGACGAAGTGTGAAGTTTTTGCTTTTTTATGTCTCGTGGAGGGAACGTGCCGTGGCTAACCTAAGCAGTTTTTGGTTTAGGCTGGTCTGTCCCCTTGACGCGACGCTGGAATTACAGAGTTAACTACTTTCCTCGCACTTTACATGAAATGTATGGGGTAGGATTTAAACCATGATCCTCCGATTTCACCCCATCGTAGCCAGGAGGCGAACCATCCTTCATCGACAGCAACAAGGTCGACATTTATGTTATCCCCATGTCGGATTACCTGTCTGCGTCTTGTTCCATACCTTTACCAGGTGCACGTTTTGCGCCTATGCGATTACTCTTTATCGTCGTTTGAACATACGACGTCTGTAACTAGAAGTAGGGATGGTGATATGACGGTAAGAACAGAGTTTAAATTGTTCCACTTGAGTACTTGAGCTTCAATTATAAAAGAAAAATTTTCAGTGGTAGCTTGTTAGTGCAGTTAAGGTCTGAAAACAAAAATGCATTCAGTTACTTTTATATTATGACAAAAAACCCCGAATTACTCGTAAAGTCGTACTACTCTTAGGCCATAGATAAGTTTAGACAGGTGAATACAAGAGTTGGCAAACATTTGTATCAATAAGCTAATTTGTTAAGGATAAAGTATCTCGTTCCTATCAAAATATGTATTTGCGTCTGTTTTGTATAATGATGCAGTATACATATGTTTGGCAATGTAGTTCGTCATCGCTTTATTTTCTTGTAAAGTGCTTTGTGCCCTTCAACAGGTTTATGTGGTCAATATAGGTTATTCTAGAATTAATCATGTATAGGGGTATTATTGTTAAAAGGAAAGTGGAAAGAGAAATTGATTCGTTCAGCACTTGAGACCATGACCTTCTGTTAATGACACATGACAACTTTTAACTGAGCTACCTCGCCCACCAAGGTGCATTCCGTGTCAAGCTCACGCCTCATATTCATATTTAGGCCTCGTCATTTTGGCTGGACGTCAAGGTCACGAAAGAATTTCCGTTACCCTTCAGAAAGGTTAGGTCGATGCATAAATAATATTTAGTTACGAAAAAAGTCAAAATCTTTTCGCCGACTTTTCCTTTTGCAATCGTACGCCTATACACTAACACTAACAAAACTATTATCCGCCAGTACGCCGAGAAAAAGGCATAGTCCATGCCGGATATCTCCGACGTTGACTACCTGAAATGCGCATTGGCCTGGTTAATATGATACTAAGGATCCATCTTCACTTCATGGTTTGTTTACGTGAGCTCTCAGTGAGAAAACGGCGCATCTTATACATAGACGTATACATAAGGAAGCCATTAATGAGACTGACGTACCTCAAAAGGGGGAATCTGCCTCTTGTCTTGGATTGTAGAGGACATAGAAATCTCGCCGATTAGAGAACTCGAGCCCGAAAGAACCTGGTCTTAATAAAAAAAATCGGGACACTGAAGTGGCATGTCTAACTGAGAGCAAATAGGCTGGTAAATGATTATAAGAAATCAGAGGTAAACCTAAAGCAGCCATTTCTTTAAGGGCTCTGCCAAATCTGACCAGAAATGAGTACGTATATGCATAGGTTCGATCTTGCACTTACACTTTCTGTCATCACAAATTTTGTTACTAGGGTTTTGGCTGGAGTTGAGGGTTAGCCAAATTTAAGACCTGCTAAAGTACGATGTCAGAAAACTAGAGACCCTTCACAAGTTATAGAAGCTAACGGTGGCTTGTCACAAGAACTCAGGTTATTGTTTGTTACCTGTTACTTTCAACCCCCTATAATATAAACAAACTTTCATCTTCAGTGTCCACGTTTTGCAATGCACAAAGCTGGTGTGAAGTATGAACAAAAGTAATTATACGTTTGGGATGAGGATATAACGAAAATTACCGTTTTGTGCAAAAAGCTCCTAATGTTCCTTTATACTGCTTATGTTGTTAAAAGTGTATTGGTGAAGAGACCGAACACGAATAACACGGTATCTTCAATCATTTATTACTTTGACTGAATTGTTTCTGCCCTTGTATGTGTTGTAAACTATATCCTTTCAGAACTAACCAACGAAAAAACTGGTAGTTAAGAAGTTTTCACCCAAGACACTGTTATGAATACGTCTATACAAAAGACACAGTCCACTCTCCAGAGGACCATTTTACATCTGCAGTACGTTTGCTTGCCGGTACAACGATTGCTTAATGGCCATTCCTACTTATCAATTTACCCCATAGTTCTGTCTCATCGTATTCATTCTCTTGTGTCATCATGTTTAACAACATACCGAAAGGAGACGCTCAAGGATGTAAGCACTATTTGCACATAGCAGAAGCGTCCACGCCCTCGGCCTTATTTCGAGGACGTGCTTGGAGTAAGATATTTGTCGTCGTAGTCGCCTGTGGAAACTCTAAGTGGGACCTTGGGGTGTGTTATCATAACTAGTACCTCTTTCTGAGCTCTTTAGGAACGCGTGGTCGTTTGGCAAACTTTATGATATCGTTGGTAAAGCGTTTAAGTTGCTAACTTTTAGAAGTAGAGAAAGCAAGCTTGAACGGTATTTTTTTTTTTGAAACATTACTTTTCGCTAGATAGACCACAATATTATTTAATTTAGGTAGTAGTGTATTTAAATTATTTAGCAAATATTAAATCTGTTATCGATTTCAGGTTTCAAAAAGGCATAAATCAATCAATCAGATGGAAGAGTCAACTTTAACTAAATAAACTAATTTTCTTGAACTTTATTCTAGTTGCAATATGAAATTGAACCTTGATTATCTGCTGCAACAAATATGGGATCATTTATTTTTATTACGCCTTTATACAAAGAGGAGAGGAGGTATGATGCTCATGAACATATTTCAGAATCATCCTTGTCATGCTGAGTGTGTTAGCTGGTTTTTATTGTTGTTTACCATTTTTAAAAGATTGCCCAATCCACAACTACCTCATCTAAGACCTGATTAAATGAAGCGTGATTTCTCCATGGTTTTAACTTTCGCGCTTTGAACTGTCTCCATAAACAGGGAGATAAAGTTATGACTGTGGCCACGGGAGTTTTGAACCCGGGTCTTACAGCTGCGAATCGAAACTGATGCAAACAACGATAAATGGATGCCTTGTAGGCACAAAAATACATGTCGCTAATAAGCGTGTACGCCAATAGACAGACACCTTATAACATAAGTGTTTGAGTAGTTAATAGACTTTCGACCTTTCCTGTTGGCTTTTTAACACAGTAACTAAAACATCAGATTTGCATTCATGAGACCAGTGTTCGAAATTCCGTTGGCCACGGTAACCCCACTACTACTGTCTCTTACACAAAGCCATTTTATCTCCTTCTATATGGAACAAACGTAAACTCCACCAGCATGTCTCCCTATTTTGGTATTGAATACTTCCCTTCTTATTTTCGACGTGCTAATTCAAAGATATGAGCACACTGTAAAAGGAGTATCCGAATTTTTATTTCACCGGCATCAACCCCGTGGTTTTCAAAAACGCTTGCTATGGCTGACGGCGAATATTTAAAAAAGATCTGATATATTTACACGGAACGAGAGAAATTATGAGAGTGAACAGATGACGTCAGTTTACAAGTAGGATTAAACATGATAACAACTGAAAGTTTTCCTCTTATTCACGTTAATGTTGCAGTCAATATTACGTTTTCCGTGCAAACACGCAAGACTAGCAAAATGTAAACGTATATTTATTTTCCAGTACCAAATAAGGGAATTTGCGCACGTACATTAAGAAAATACAAGATCAAACGTGGTGCTTAAATGTGTTTAAAATTGGGAGCAAAATGCCAACAAGGTAGAGGTGGGATTGATGCTTCAAAAAATGGAATGTTGACAAAAAATTGCCAAGTATGTGATATCATGATCATTATTGCAGTTCTATACACTCAAAACCTGTCTCACAAACGCCAACCTACTGTCAGGAAATATTAGTTGATATGTAAAATACTCAGCTGTTCCATGTCAATCCATTTTCACATTAGACGTTTAGGTGTTATATTCAGTGTTTTCATTGCTAAAAGATATTATCAATTTTCAGATAATTGAAAACTAATTATCATTTCTGATGCGACAAAGCAAATGAAGAGCAAACTTAGTCTCATATGTTTTATAATGAAATTCTTTTTATCTCTACATTTATCCGACTTCTTTGATTGTACTTACAGAACCACCTGACTTCAACGATCCGATTATTTTAAGAAGAGGTGCTAGTGTTGAACACATAGTAAGTGACTCTCTCTTTTAAAGTGATTACTCCATCCCTGAATTGGTCTTCTTCACGTCATAATTGTCACTGTTATCCTGTATAGTGTGGACAATCATCACCGCCATCATATTCTAACTATTATATAATTGACGTGATCAATTATTGTCTTTGTGTTTGAAAATATTAATATCATAATGACGTTGTTTGGTTTGGTCATATATAATCATCATCAAGCACTTTTCCACATTTGGTTTTCGTCATCTTCGTCGTACTTGCCATCATAATTGTGGTCGTCATGATCATCACCTTCGTAAGTATTATAAAAATCACGGTTTTCATCGCCTTTGCTATCATTACCTTCGCCTAGGAGGTATTGTTTTTTTGTTTGTTTGTTTGTCTGTCTGTCTGTTGACAACTTTACGCACAACAGTACGATCGAATGCTCACAAGTGTCATCTTTTTATGAGATGTGTTTTGGTCCTTGAAGGACCCGTTATCTTTTGACAGTGATCCGGCTAGCCATCTGGATTCTGGATCATTTTGAACTTTTGCCTGGTCTTCATAAAACCACAAACTAATGAGGAAATTCGCGCGGGAAATATCTGGTTACCATGATACCTATTAGTACAACTCATTGTTGGTAATAATTTTTCGTCAAACCGCAAGTGAGGAAATCTTCGTGTGGATAGCCCACTTATTATGACGCCTATTAGTTCTTCTCGTTGTTGCTAATGGTATCATAAAACCACATAGAGTAACGAAATCCTTGTTAGGAAAACTCAGTTGCCATGACGCCTATTAGTACAGCTCATTTGATTAGTTGGAAATCTGGAAATCCTACCTGACCTAGTTGTTTAATCAGAAGCATACCAACTTGAGGAACTAAACAGAGAGTGCTATACGAGAATTACAGTAATGGTATCACTATGTCTACACCACAACCACAGTCATCATTGTCATTATCGTCATCATCGTGATCGTACTCAGCATCACCACTGCGTGCATGGCTATCACCATTGACCATTACCATGATGATCCTTATACTTCTTTCTCCGGAAAGGTTTTTTTGGTACCTTTACTGAAGATAAAGCGATGAACCTAAAGGAATATATGCATCCCCCTATGTGTTCATTGTGATTCGTAGTCATATTCCACTCTTTTGTCTATGTGTAATTATGTCTTTATTTTTTAGTGCCATCGAATCCATAGAACTTTAACGGAGCAATTTAAGTACGCACTTGTGTGGGTATGTATGTAAAATGATGAAATCCTGTACTTGTGGTAATTAGGTACTGCAGTGGATCATACATGAACATTGCATAGTATGTTTTGTCTTCGGGAGCTTGTTTTTTGCTTGGAATTCATATGGAGATATTTTTTAAAGACAACTACTTCGTATCGAGACAAACAAGAAAAGATGGAATTAGGCGTTTCTAATCTTTGATATATTCATGAAGCGTGAGGAATTTATGACTCTATCGATAGACTATCACCAATACCTATTTATCCGCCGACCAAAACTGTCGCTGATCCTTTTTAATTATTAATCGTGACTGTCACGAACTCCGACCTATGCATCGATCATAACTGCTGCTTAACCTACTTTACCACCCAACGTGACCGTCACCGAATCTGGCCTATGCACTGACGATAAACGCCGCCGCACCTAAGTAAATCGCTGAACTAAGCTCCAATCATTTCTGGCACTGAATGGGTCTTATCGATGGATCATAACTGTCCCCGAGCCGTACACAGTTATTTTTCAGAAGGGTTATCGAACCTAACTTATCCATACGTTATGATTCTTACTCAATCTGACTATGCACCAACCGTAACTGTAATCGAACCTACTTACCTTCCAATCGTGATTGTCGCTGTATATTTGCTATACACTGATTGTTTTAGTCCCAAACCTAAGTTAATCCTGCTTTATTTCCGGATTATAACCATCATTTACCCACCAATCATTTCTGACACTGAAAGAGACTTATGGACGAATCATAACTATTGCGGAGCTTAGTTTTGAACGTCGGCCTTTTTAGAAGTACGGCCTTCCTGGAGGGGTACAAATGTTACATCTTGCCTCACTTATTTTATTCTCTCAATTTCCGTATTTTTAGGGAACCAGTACAAAGTACAGTCCACAAAGAGTTGGAATTCAGCACATTCTTAATGACGAAGACGTTGTACAGGTTATGAAGAAATAGTGGTGTGTGTATTATGAAGTTCATGTAGCAATGCTAGGTCGTGGTGTGTTTTGTTTTGGAACTACACATGCTTGAGGTGGATCTTTGTAAACAAAATGGCACAATTTTTAGGGTCGAAATTTTGAAAATTTGAGCCAAGCATTTGGCCTTAGAATTTTTAGTAAAAGACAGACAAAATATGCTTCTTGGTAAACTTTACGAAACGGTTAGACACGGGGTTGTCAATACATTTAAGAGAGCAAATTGCTGTAAACATCAAAATCCGGATTTGGTTAGCTTGTTTTCTCTCCCATTTCATTCTATACTAGAGGAAAAGAAACAGATCAATATTGCGATTAAATGTAACAGATATTCGGTATTCTGAAAATTATAGTTGTTCTTCATTCGTCATTGTCAGCCTGTCTTGGGACTCTTGGCAGATAGCCTTAAGTGTGGCAAAATCTTTGTCTCTGTTCCTCTCTCTCTCACTCCCTTGTAGGGGTGGCATTTTATATAACTCTTCAGCAGTAACAGACACTAGGGGTGAGAAGGGCGCTCGCCTTTCGAATAATTTCAGAGTGAATTTCACCGTGTATTACAAGAATCCATGAAAGCCGGAATAATTCATATATCATTCCTTTATGTTTTCTACAAACTTTTGTCCTCTTTGAAGTAAACTATTTATGAATTTAGCATTAAGGTGTAGCAGATTTCGGCAAAATGTCTCACGTGATAAAATAGCAAAAGATATTAACCATAAAAAGGCAGCGTAGATAGGGCTTTTTGTAAGGACTTTTAAACCCCGGTGCAAAAATAAGTCTTGGATACGTATATAGTGTCAGGGTAGTAGTGAAGTTGATGTCTTATCGATATACAGTCGAACCTCTTCTAACGGCCACACTCCAAGGTCAAGAGGTCGTTATTGGGATGTGACGGCTAAAAAGAGAGCTTTACTTTCCTCATTTGTGTAGCCGCTTTTAGAGGGAAATTTTAATTGTTTTTCTCCGTTTTGGTCTGAGCCAGGTAGCCAGTAAACGTAATGGGGGGGGGACTTATTCAGAGGTTCGCTTTATACTTGCTAATACGGGAAAGCATTTGGGACTCAAGGTTAGTGGCCGTGCCGTGAACGAAGGTGGCGGATTTTCGGAAGTGATCGCTATCGGACGTTCGACTGTAGCTCTAGACAAGTTTTTCCCGGCGTTTGCGTATTAACAACTGGAGAATTTTTGGAAATTATTTGTGGCTAACCCTTTTAAACTATGTCAACGTAAGTGTATTTGTTCGCGCAGATTTAATTTCGCGCTGTTCCAAACACCCGAAAAAGAAAAATAGCATGTTTTAATTGCTAAACGATTAGAGGCCGTCATGTCCTATAATTACAATCTTTAAATTAAACTATCATGAAAAATCCCATATTGTTTTAATTTTCAAATTGTTATCCATAAACGTTTACACTTTTATGCAGCTTTAGGGAAAAAAATGTCTACAAAATAGTAGTATGTTTTTTCTTTTTTGACGACAGTCTTACGAAAGCCACAATTCCTGCCTTTTATTTAACCTTATTTTGCTTTTTCTTGTTGATTGGTGTTAATTCTAGGACTTCCCGTGTGTCCCGTTGTTGCTCGTGAAGGAATCAAAATTTTACTCATTGCATTATTGCTCGGTAAACCAATGATTTTTTGAATGTGTGACCTGAAAAGCTTCAACGAATTTGTATTTGGAATGATAGCAATTGGTCTTTATTTGGTATGTAAGTTAAATCGGTAAAAGTTCGCCATTCATACTAAATCCAAACTTACTAGTTAATTTAGTTCATCTTTTGAATTCTTGATTGGAACTGACCTTTCTCCTTTTTTTGTACATTCTGTGGTTCGACCTCCAGAAGAATGGACGTGGCTTCTGGTTAATATTCAGTACCAATCCATCTGGGACAGTCGAGGCCGTGACAACGTCATATATTGCACAACGAGAAGTAAAACTAGCGTCTTTAAGTAAACTAGGAGCAACAGACTGTTTTAAAGTGGTAGATTTTCGCCTTTTATAACCGAGACGTCTATAAATAGACTGCGCCCAGGTTCATTGAGATCAATACGACCATTTTTTTAAAGTAGATCATTAGACATGATTATCCCTTTTCCAATCGACATTGTCATGTCACACGTCACTGCAACTACTGATGCATTCTATCATGGCTATAACTTTTGAATCAGGATCTTGAAATGCCAAAATCTTAACATGCCAGTTTAAAATGCCCAAATCAGCTTTTAGAGGAACAATGAAAAATCGTCTTTTTTTCTTTGGTAAGCTGACTTTTGCACCACTTTCCTCTCTCTTGTATGATTTGATTGTCTCTCTAAAAGTTGATTTGTCATTTTCAACTCATGCTGCTGGCCGTATGCTGATAATTACCCATCTTGCCGCATCGTCTCGTTTAAATGCGTGGTATATTTCGTTTGAGTTTTATATTTTCTTGATTTTGACTCTTGAACGCCTAGATTTTCGGAAATATGTATGCAGTGTTTAGCAATTGAAAGTGTGAGTTGCTTGAAAAACTGGGACAACAATATCTCATTCATCTTGGCAAATTTTTTCATCAAAAAACAAGCTCCAAGGAAAAAGAGTCATGCAATAGCCCACGGCGATGAGAAGGGAGGTGAATGCAACACATTGACACCAGTAAAAAAAGATTGTTATGGTGTGCCCATAAGCCATTTGTCGTGGCATGAATTTTAAAATTTAATTGAATGCGTTACCGAATAGGCATTTGGTCTTTTGGATAAAACGGGCCTTAGAAGGATATGGTTGCTCTGAGAACAAAAAGTAATGTTCAGCTAGTTTATCAAATCGAACTCCTAATGAGTTATAAGTAATCTATATAATTTTTATGTTGCCACTTCACAAGCTTGTCTAATTTGGTGATTAAAACTTGACAATTTTAGAATGAGAATTCAGAAAAGGTATCAACAAGCAGTCGATGACATTCCCTTCGGCTTTTTAAATGTTCTTTCAGAGACCATGAAGTAACGGCAAGATAACCAAATGCCATGAGTAATTAGCAATGGTATTGCAAGATTTTGGCCTGGTTTATTTCCCAAACTTTCAGCTGCAAAGTATAATATATGAAGCACATAACTATATGATGCCAGATTCAAAATACGTTAAGATTTTGAAATTTACGTGAGTTGTAGACCCCTTGTAACTTCGTCCATGTTCTTGTTCACTGCTTTTGAAAACTTTTGGCAATGATCCAATACACGTGCATCAGTTTTCATGGAGATGATTGATTGCAAATTTTCTTGCATAAATAACATTCTCGATGAGACAAAATGTTGGTTGTTCACAGTCTTAATGAACGATTGATATTTTTCTTTGAAAATTCCAAAATTTATTAGTTCATAACCCAGCGTAAAAAGCTCCCAATGAAACATGGAAGGAAATTCTTACCTCTCCTACAGTAAGCCTGTTCTCAGTTTCTTTTGTGGACGTTTATCGAAGTACTTAAACAGTGCCATCTCTTTTGAAAGCGTTAAGAACGTCTTTTAGATCACTTGAAACATTTGAAAATCGCTCATTTGCAAATCGTCGAACATCAATTTCTTTTATGCGTTGCGTGTAAGAACTTTCGAACACAGTATTCCTTTGCTTGCAATTGTCGTAACTTGGCCTGCATACGTGACGTGGTATTCAAATTTTTTTATTATTAACTAACGTCGGTTTGAATAGCTTAAGGCAGTTTTAAGCATTATTTTTACTGTCCCTGTTCATGCAAATGGGATTACTTATATACTTTGACACTTGCATTTTGTCACAGCGATAATAAAAATGTCATTGTCAAATTTCTCTTCATTGCACTAGCTCTGATAGTCATTAAATTGTTACGGGTTAATGATCCTTGGTTTATGAACATTTTGTTGCGGACTTATGGATAGGGAATTGTCACTTAAATGCTGTAGGACTAACTCGTTTTATCTGATTGTCGACCTAGCTGCAGTGGCAACATGAACACTTGATGCCATGTTGAAATCTCTTCAGAACTCTTCAATCTGATTAGGTCTTAATTCAAAGATTCCCTCTCTCTCGGACTACCTGCCTCAGGTCGACAGCAGGTCAACAGTGTGCATAAGTTCATATACCTGGGTGCAAAGTTTGACAGCTTCTGCTCATCCGAACCGGTGGTCAGGAGACGCGACGGGGACAAGTTCTGGAGCTTGGCTGCAACGGTGATGTAATGGCCATGCACGTTTTTAGCTTTAGTTTAGTCTGAGCGCCTGGCGACAAACAGAATGCAATTCTACTTTCCATCGGACGATTTTTTTGCTGCAGTGATCACGGACTTTTTTTCGTTTGCGCATGAGCCGCCGCAAAAAAAATGATGATCGTCATGAAAATCGTATTAAGCTGAAAAAGGAGAAATACTCGTTATTGGTTAATGAATTTTTCCTTGAGTACCTGGTGGCAACCAATTCCATGCGGTAGGCCTATGGTGCATCCTATGTCAAGGCTGCTAAGTGATATATCTGTCATGTGCTTATTACAGCGTTAGACGATTAAAGTTATTGCATTTTTACCAAAATCCACCAACTGACAGCAAATCTTAAAAAAGTTAGTCTTGAATATTTGATGCTTCGAAGCTGCATCTATTGAACGGCTTCGAATAATCAACTTATTTGACATTATCATCATCAGCGGCATCCTCACGGTCATAATTCTTTGCCCACACACATTGTTACTCGAAAAGCTCACTACAATGTTCTCCAAACATCACAGTCCAACAGCTGTTTGTAGGTCACGGATGTCAATCCATGGATCTTTTCGGCAGTGTTTCAGGGTAAGAAGGTTAGGAATGACTAGCCCACTTCCAACCGAAAGCTAAGAAAGAAAAGATAAGACCACTTTGTTCCTCTTTATGTGATATCAGCCAGGACTTCGTGAAGACTTTTATGGTATTGCTTTTGCTTCCAGAACGAATAATAATATAATTATTTCGTGTTTATCTCATTAATTAATATCTTTTGAATGTATCCTATCTCTCAATAAAGTTAACAACAGTGTCCACTGTAGCAACACTTTGTTTGCCCTATCGCCCAATAGACTCTACCAATGTTTGGTGGTCGCATTCATATACTATTACTGGTACTGCACACATAAGAAGCTTTTCGTTGCTTTGGTAAGAAGCATTCCTCTTTTTTATATCTAAGGACTGCTAACAGCTTTGAGATCAAGATTCAATCAGCAATGGTATGTTCCAGAGTGAATCTATTCAAGTTTTTTGTCTTACGTTACTTGACTTTTCATAGTATTTCATCAGAATAACTCATCTTTCTGTTGTCATACTTTGACTATCCTCTTATCGTTATGTAACAGCATGAGAAATATTACTACGTAAATGATATTTACGTATTAATTGTGGATGAAATTTATCAAGTAGCTTGAATTATTGACTGTATTAATGGCAATGGCGAACTGTTACTCTAAATCTCATCTTTATTTTCGCTGATCTTCCAATCTCGAGTCAGTTTGACGAATTCCGTCTACCGATTTTTAACTCTTATTACGTTCCTGATGCCTTCAACTGGTTGGTTTCATTTTTGATAACGTCGATATAGTCGATTGGCTTCCTTCCAAAACAAGCTTTTCCTTGAACTGGTTGTCAAAGAACCAAATGAGAAGCAATGTCCTCTCGATGCCCGACACATTGACTAAGGAGTCGAAGTCCATGCATTGTCATCCTGGCAGTGGCTTTTGGAAGACCATTATACAGTTCATTGTTTGTCATGTGATTTTTACAGGATACATTTAGTGCTATGCGCATGTATACAGCCCGTCCAACCTTTTCCTCATCCGTTTAGTCATTGTCCGTGCAATACAGTTGTGCAATAACAAATATTTGTTGAAACAAAAGAACTGAGAATATAATAGTATTTCATTCTAAACGTGCAAAAATGATGCAATTTTAAGGTTTCCCTGGTCTTATATTCTGAAGTCTGTAAACGTATGGAGAAGGATCACATGTCGCGATTCTGTACCATCTTGTGGTATAGTTGCATTAACAATAAAGCTATGGGATTGTAAAGAATTTCATAATATGCAAAATCTATTTAAAAAGAGTTTCATAAAATATATACTTATATACATATGTATAAGACGAAAGTAGCATGGAGCAGGACAGTGTCTATTGCTAGGGTAGTAAGGAACGATCTAGGTGACATTTTTAACGTCAACTGCGGTATTAATTAGTGAGCTCCAAGTGGTAATTAAACAATGGCAATGATTTCGACAAGCATGCTTGAATTTTAGAAATTGTAACAACATATCAAGCATGATCTTATTTTAATTCTGAAGTTTCGTTTCTTTTTGTGTGTTTTTAGTTGCCTTGCTAATTCACAGGCCAGGGTTATAGAATGTACTATGAAGCGAGCTCATTCTAAGACTGGGGTTAAAGCAAGACTTCTTATCGATAACGTGTGAGAAATACATATCTCCATTGCGTCCTGAACTGAAGGCCTGAAAACTATAATTTACGCTGTAAGCAGTCATTGTGGATCTTAACAATTGAATTACAAAGTTATTAATTCATACTCACAAAGTATTTGGTATCATTCTCATTGTTATTAGGGTAGCTCAAAGATACCCTATATATA
>JANTCA010009225.1:0-28119 GCA_024741275.1 Chironex yamaguchii
ATGATTGTAATGTAAGTCTGACTAATGTCATATATACTTCAAATATGCCACTTGTGAGAGTATTTGTTTGTATTTGACACAATAGAAGATAATAAATTGAAAGTTAAAAAAAAATTATTATTATTATTGTTATTGTTGTTGTTATTGTTGTTGTTGTTAAAATTTATTAGAACACAAGGAAGAGTGGAATGAAGATAACCCAGAAGGAATTGCAAAGAATGAGAGAGTTAATTTTTTGTCAGATATGAATATGCAGTGTGACAATGTGATAAAAGCAAGAAGACCAGAGATATAATTGACATGAAAGAAAACAGCTGAATGATCGTGGATATTGCTGTACCCACAGATGGAAAAGTACATGGAAAGGAAAGAGAAAAGATAGAGAAAAATCAGGACTTGAGGAGAGAAATTGGAACACTGTGGCAACTGAGAAGGATCCAGGTTGTTCCTGTAGTTGCAAGTGTCCTTGAAAGTGTGACGAAAGAATTTGAGACAAGGACCGAAATACTGGATGTGACAGTTGATATGGGAGATGTTCAAAAAACTGCTTTGTTGGGAACAGCAAGACGTCTAAGGAAAGTGTTGGAGATATAAGAACGAAATTCCCTGTTAGCCCTTGGTCATTTGTTATGACCCGGCTATCAGGGCTAAGGACGGCAGTTTCAATAGCCAGAGCATAAGCCAAAACAATAATAATATTAATGATAATGATGATAATAATAATCGGGATGTTTATGCAGAGTAAACCTTGTCAATACTTCAAGTACTCATATCAATAAGGACGCTGTTTTAAAAATTGTTGAAAAGTAAAATGATCAATATCGAATGTCAAGGCTTAAAATGTCCTTTGATATTTAAGATTAAAACGTCATGTAATAAAATAATTATAATTCTTGCAGATGCTCTTTAAGTCGATGAATGAAAACAAGAAAGAAAGCAAGGAAAGAAAGAGAAAACCTTGAGAGAAATAATTTATTGCGTTTGAAAACTTGAGCGCTTTCGACATCAAGGAATACTTCGTGTGTTCGGCGCACAACGAAAACCAGGTTACGAGTGTCTGGTCTACCTTTCGCAAAGATATGCTCTCAATATTCGCTCTCTTTTCTGCTTTTAAACGATACCCTAGCAAATAATTCCTACAGTTTCAAAGAAAGACCATTTTCAATTATTTTGATGAAGGGCAAACGTATGCTCTGTTTGTATCACGTTTTCCTGTGGTTTTGTTTAAATGGTATTCCCAGTAAATGAGTTTAGAACATCAGATTAAGAGACATTCCAATTAATTAGTCCTCATTAGTCGCAAGACAAAGGAAAAATTCATCAGTAATGATAAGCATCCCAGTCATGTTCTGTGTACATATTAATGGAATTTTTGAGGCAGGATTACTTGCGGTTCCTTGCTGGAATTTATATCGTTGTATAATGTGTAGCATTTTGTAACATTCTCTAAAGCGTTAGTCTGATTGATTTTCAGTAATTTATTGACAAGCTTACTAAATTACATAAAATGGTTTTAACAGTTGACATTCCATTCCTTTAACACTAATACACATTAAAAATTCTCTAAATTAATTTCGGAAAGTTATTGAAAGTATGACAAATATTAATTTGAGCCTCTTTACGAGAACTATGGTTGCATAATTTATGAGTAATTATTTGGTAATTTCATATTCTTATAGATGTTACGTGAAGAAATATTTTTATAAATGCGAGAAAAGTATGTGAAATGTAAATGTTCTTGAAATTAGCTCAGTTATTCAGGCAAACGTCTTTTACTTATGGATAATTGTTCCTGGTTCTAGCCTTGTTGCCCCCCGGGGTAAATCCCACCCTTTTGTTTTCAGATATAACATTATTTCTGTTGTAAAGATAAATGTAGTTTCTCGCTTGTTAAAACTTAAAATGCCAAGGTTTGAGACACATGACTTCATATTTTTCATAATATGATCATGAATCAATAAATATTCTCCCTTTAAAATTAACTTCACGACCCGCTTGCCATTTTCATTGGGTATGCAATTTCATCAGTCTCAGATTGGCCAAAGAGTAAGAATTCCACTGGATATGCATGCTCTCCATGTCTTGATTAGAAAACATCGATGTTTTCGCTTAAGCCCCGTCAACACTGCGAGATTTAAACCAGGTTAAAGTAAACTTGGTCGAACCCACTTTATCTTTGGTCAAAATTCAATGTGAGCGCAGATGAGGGGTCAACCAGTTTAACATGAGCACCCTTGCGTGTTATACACTGATGTAGATGAAATTCAAAATGGCGGGCGTTGGAAATTAGCAGGATGGCATCTTATGTTGAGAACTAATCCAGGTTCACCCCAATTTGTGTTTACACTACAAGGTAAAGTACTGAACCCGGGATCGACCCGGTGGGTTAGTTCAACCCTGGTTAAATTCGGGTAAGTTGCGTTCAAACTGCAAAACGATTAATGTGGTTTGCTTAAACATGGGCTGAGCCCGGGTTACATCTCATAGCGTAAACAGGGCTTTGAATACCCATTTAAACCTTACTTGGTGTCGCCAGAAAGAGAGGTAGGAAGAGCGATACAGTGATGTCCCCTGTCTTTCCCTGCAGCCTAAAGAGGTCAATCATTCGAACTGTAACATGTGTCTTCAGAGGTTCTAAGTCTTCCGAAACTACTAGCCTGAGGAAACATGCGTTAATTTTTTCTGTGTGATATGGTAGGATGTGTTATTTCAGAAGCAGACACGTAGTTTTAAGGACGGTAGTCGGTCTTAATGAGAGGTGAAACGTCTGCCAAAAACTAGTTTCGTCAGTTATCTCTTCATTTCGTAATCCTTAAGCCAAAGGGACTGTTGCAAAACTGGACATAGAAACCATATGATCCAACGGAACCGTTGGCATGCGGATAGTAGTTGGTTCTATGATACTAAATTCAATATTTATATCTGACAAAATAACAGACAGCTTTTGAAAATGTTCACGTTGTGAAAATGGGGGGGGAGAGCAATCGTCCCCTGCTCCTGGGTGACTAAGGCCCTGGTTTATGACGATTGTCTGTAAAAATCGAGAACTTAGCTGTGCGAAACCTGCATAGATTCTGCTCTTGATGCAAATATTTCTCCTTCTATTCCAGATTTTACAAATTTTTTTAGACGTTTTTATAAGTTCAACCATAAATTTTGTAGTCTTCATATTATCAGCATCGTTTCAAGAACATTTGTTACCATATATAGTTTATATCGACTTGTAGAATTTATTCCAGGAGTCATACACGGATTTCAACAAACCTGTAAATGAGATCTCTAATTTCGTTAGAGGCATTTTGAGCATCAAGTTGACCTCTGACCTTTTCTAATCAACACTTGATCGGGTAATTAGAAATGACAGGGAGATAAACTACATATCTGTTGCAATGATCAGCTTTTTGTCAGTTTCAAAATACTCTTATGTCTCTGCTTTGTTATTTCGTAAGGATTTTAAGTTGTATAGACTGTGATTGAGACAACGGTATTACACTCACTCGCATTTTTCATCATTGTCTGTCATGTGCATTTTCGCAAAAACTTACGAGCACTCATATGCACCCTCACACACAAACACATGCCCAGCTCTCCAGGCTCTGGTGAAGTACACTATGACTGTGAAAACAAAATGAGCCGCAGTTCGGTTGTTACACAGATCCAGATTGTGGCCAATATTGAGGAGTCTTAAGTAATGCTACTGTATCCTGGTGTAATTAAGGGCTCCGTCCGATATTTAGTACTGGACAATAAAACGTGCATAGGGGATCCTTCAAGGATAATCCTGCCTTAAGTTTCTTCTTCTGTCTCGGGAAACTGGCATTTTTGAACCCTGTAATACAACGCTTAATTATATAACCGCACTATTTTCGGGAGTATGTCTACGTCGACAGAGAAGATTCTATTTACAAGAATAAGGCAATATTATCGCCAATTTTTTTGTACCACCATGCTAATTGAAGTCATTTAATATAGTGTCATTTTTCCCAATAAACAACGGCGTAGCCAGGGTTAAAAAAGTGTGAAGGGCAAGAATTTAAGGGGCTCTGGAGGGCTCTCCCCAATGAAAGGTTTTGGGGCCACCACTATGATTTGGAATGTATCTCCAGACGCTTGCCGTTAGCAATGAGAAACTTGAATTATTTCTTGGCAATTGCTCTTATAAATAGAGTACTTAAAGAACCCTGAGGACCATCTTTCGGCAAAAGTGCGGGGGAGGGGCAGTTGCCCCCACATACCTCCCTGTTGCCACACCACTGGCCGGAAATAGATGCCGGGATGGTGAGGGCACATGATGTTAGCACATCATCCGAGAGAAAACGGCACTCCAATAATTGTAGTAGTTTCATATAGAGGCCGATATTACGGTCTCGTTTTGATGCGTCTTAGACACAAAACAGATGCCGCTTGTAAGGGTATTCGCCAATAGGCATGTTACTGATACGTGATTAAAGAAGGACACAGTGAGTACAAAACCAGGTAAAATTCATCCAGACAGTCTCTTTAAACCTCATCAAATGCGATTAAGGCTACACTACCAAATACATATCTAAGCAAACTGAGCTCTTTCATGACAGTTATCTCCAATAACACTATCTAGACATAATCTTGTTACCCTTTCATTTCGTCTTCCTTTTCATTAAATCTTAGTACTAATGCTGACAAAAAGTTTGTCTGAAATCAGAGAGATCTGTCTGGGATAAGGAAAAGACACCAAGTGTCAATTTTTTAATATTACCTATATTAAGACTTTGTCCCAGTCTATATCTTAACTGTTATTGTTTGATGTCTAATTGATTAGCTACGATCATGAAGTGACTGTTTACATTGTGTCCTCAGCCACAAACAAGATTTCGTTCAGACACACCGCGCCCCTGGGACGACTCTTGGATATTACCAAAGCACATGATGACGCCAGGACAGCATCAAATAACAACCAAACCGAAACCAAAAGTTGTACTTTAACTTGTTACCTCCACCAAGGAGGTTATGTTTTTGCCGGCATTCGTTCGTTTGTTTGTTAGCAAAATAACTCAAAAAGTTATGGATAGATTTCGATGCAATTTTCAGGATAGGTCAGAAATTGGCTAATTTTAAAGAACAAATTAGTTTCTGAACAATCTTTTTTGTGGTACAAAACTTGAAAATCGCCTTGAAAGTTTGCGACAATTAGGATGAAATCATACTTAAAATCTTCTTTCGTCTGTAGGCAGAAAGACTTCATTTTGTCACTTGGATTCTTCCAATAATGTCTTTTTTCTTCATTTTCTCTTTGTTTGTTTCCTTTCTTGTCTAGGATTCGTTAGTTTTGCTACATATTTCGTATAAATAGGTTGCCATATACATATACTTTCTGACGTTTCATACTCTGAAGAGTGTCAGACGAAAAAAGCTTTTAAGTATGATTTTAGCGCAATGTCGCAAATTATAAGGGCGAGATTAGTTTTTGGCGGTTTTCCGAATCAAATCCTTGATTCTGGATCAATATTTCGGTAATCAAACCTTGATAGTACTAGTGAGGATGTCTTCTTCGGGATAACCCAATTATCATATTCAGTAATGATTTCTTCATGAAAGTGAACTAGCAAGGAAATTATCGTGGGGAAAGCCTATGTTGTTTGAATAATCATATTGGCTTAACGGAGCTTTGCGCTCTTGGAGTGCTTCTAGTCTAGAACCGTTTTGTTGGTTGGCTTCAAAGAGTTCGTTTTGGTTTATTACACTTTATGATGCATTAGATTGTAGTACCGTGGAGATAATCCTCTAAAATTTCTACTTTGTATCTTGGTTGCTGTTTTCGAGGCAGAAAACGATTCATCCGCGAATTTTCGACTGACGACTTGTATTTAGTTCCTTTCAGCACATATCAATTTGTATTTATCCTTAGAACTTCGGAGTGCTAAAAATACTTTAAGGTAATTCATTATTGCAAGAGTTTTGACAAAACGCAATTCAACTAGTATTTTTTTCCATTTCGGGGGCAGAAACTATCCTTCCACAAACTATCGTCGTATATTGTACTTCTCTTTTCTCTTTCCTTTTTATCCCTGCATTAACTGTCAACACAGGGGATAGCATTTTCCCTCTTCAATCTGACAAATGCCCCCCCCCCATTGTAACCACCTCCTTCACATATTAACTTACCATACCCATAAATCTCCATTTAGGCCTGTCTCTGTTCCTCCTCCCTGGTATCTTCATTCTTGACATGCTCTGCCCCACATAATCTTTTTCTCTACTCCTATCATGGCCATACAACCCGAGTCTCTATATGCTTGCTTTCTCTCTGTACCTCACAACACGCATCACCTCTAGGGCCTTTTCATTTTTCATGCTGTGCTATATTGACATGACAATTTATATAACCGACTTATAAGATGATAATTAGAACAATTAAGTGACTATTTAAACTATATGGGTAAGATGCGATCTCACCGCCAGAAAAGCTTCAATCACTAAAGCAAATGAATTAATGAAAATCTTGCACAATGAACAACAATATGACCATTTTGAAGGCAGGATAAATTGCTTTAATGAATGAAGCACCCTATATGATGTCCCACCTGGCTCCCTCCCTACATTGCATTCATTTCCCTCCCCCCTTAAATACTGGTGTATTGAAATCGGCACTTTGTTCTAATTATCCAATCATTTGTTGAGCTTGTGTTCTACGTCATGTGTCAAATATTGACCAATCAGCATCTGGGCATGAAACTGAGACGCGTGTATTGAGTGCTATTTCATTCCATACATTCTAACATTCCTTTGCTCCTCGATAAAGATTTAGTTGCACTCAACGTGGCTGAATGTGCTCCATAGATTTTTTACGAATAATGTCCTTGATAATATCAGATCGAGAGGATATTTAAGTGCTTTTAATGCATTGCATGGGATATTAACTACGGTATTATTGGAGAGAGGTTATCGGGAACATAAGTAGGAAATTTATACGATATCAGAGCAAGTAATCTACACGTCTGGAATATAGTTTAAAATGGAATCCCCATTGTATGTCTTGTCTCGAGCAGCGAGTTTAATGCAGCAGAAAGAAGCTAAAAAGAAAGCAGATGGTATGTGATTTATATATTTGAAGTGTTTTTATTATATTTACTTGTTTATGATGGCCATTTGCGAGCTCAGTTTAACGGTATTCTCGTATTTATGACAGAAATTATCGTCGTGCTGTGCTATCGGCCTTGGCTTCGATTGGCGACCGCATGGTTTTTGATAGGTTAAGATGCACCAAAGTTACTTACCAAGATTTGTGAAATGGCGACAGTTTTATCAAATCCAAACCGGTATGTTGTCTCGTAGAGTATGAACATGTGGTAGGTTTTCCGGGAAGGAGACGTTGGCGTCAAATTTCAATTTGGTAAACATGCTCGAATGGATTGTAGACTATGTCCCATTATCTCTCTCCTTCAAATGTTTTGTCATGCTATCACACTGACCAAATGCTGACCATAGTTTGAAATGTTGAGTCTGTATGACAATCTAGATTGCATCACTTTTGGAAAGGATGGTTGATTCAGCTCATGCCAGTTCTCTGAGTCATGAAATTCGACGCGAATTTGTTGTGATCATCAGAGACCACTATGGCCTTGGTCGAAGGACTTAAACTCTACTGATCGCAAATGCCCCGAAATTCTATATAAACAGGAAAATCACTGAGATTTTATGTGTTTTTTTAACACCCAGATTTCTACAATTAGTGGAATCGGACTTGTTCTATGCTCGTCTGCCTAATGAGGACCACGAGGTCGCCTGTGTTTTCACTCAAAATTCATTTGATTTCAAAACCTAATTTAAATTTTAGTTCTAACTCCTAAATCACGTTGTATGAACAGCTTATTCCAATATGTTGTCTTCATGGTAGAACCTTTCATTCATAAAAGTTATCGATCTAGACGCAGGTGGGATTTGACATAGCAAGGACAAACTGCAGTCAATTGATTGCTGAAAATTGTGCAAGCCAAGACTTGCACAGCATAACAACAGCCTTGCTATCACCAGCTGGTGAAAATTATGGGGCCATTTGTTCATTGATGCTGTCGCTATATCAGAAAACATAAATGAACCATCACATACGTGATGCAGATGGTCTGATTGCGGAAATATCGTTCAAGAGTCAAAAATGTCGAAATTAATTGAACCGATCGCTAGCTATATTTGAGGTTGAAGGTGAATGAATCATGGCAATTGCTCGACTCGTTTGTTCCAGTCTGGATATTATATCGCGGATGCAAGTTTTAATGGGTGTTTTTGATGGTAACGGTAGTCGTAGGGGTGTTAGCCAAGGAACTGATTAAGTGGGCAAAAATTGACCAATCTTGAAAAGTAATTACCTTAAAGATACGCACGTTTATCTGTAAGCAACCAAACCAGCATGGTGTTTAACTCAAACATTTTGGCTTTCCACGTCGTCGATTGAAGATGTCAAAATTATTTATTAGTCATATGGGCTTAATGAGTAGAAAAAAACAAGTTTAGTTGCAAGGATTGACGCGAATTCGGCAACTACACAGGTCGGAATTAGTCAATTTGAACTAAACAAGAATCAGTCTCAAGCCATGACCGCAAAAATGAAGTTGTTTTTAAAGCAAATCCAATTTTAACAGCCAACAATTAACATTCATTGAGCATGTAGTCAACATATTGATGTCAAGTTTTCAAAGCCTGTTTGAAGCGAACACGATGAAGGCGTTCACATGCTATTTCCACAACGTGAGCGAAAAATTGTAACAAGTCACTTTTTTGTTTTAAATGAAGATTACTTTTAAACTTCAAGGGACATTTTGCTGTCTGCAGCGTTGATAGCCTGTGTTTTTCGGCAGAAGGGTGTTACTAATTGACGTAGGTCGCAAATTTTATCCCAATTTAATGAAATCCTTGTTGAGAGCGTGACAAGTGAAGAAACTAGCCACATGTCTGATGTCATTTAACACGCAATATTTTAAGTGGTATATTTTTATTTTTTACTCACATGTAAACGTGAGCTGTTTGGATTGAATTATTTCTCTGTTAAAGCACGTTTGAATATGCGAGTATCATGGTTTTGGTGGTCGATGAGAAGAGACAATAAAATTAACAGCCGGAATATCGGAACTTGCTGTTGTGGTGTGGTTGTAAAGAAAATTTTAAATACAGGAAATCAGCACGGAGCGAATTGTTCTGATTAAACGCGTCATTCTGTAGTTAAAAATATGTTCTTCCCTCGCCATCAACTCTTGAAGTGGTAGTTATCCCCTTAATTATTGATGATCAATCTCGCATACTTGCAATCTTATTCCTTAATTGTCGTTAACTAATTTTATCTTGAGGTCTGAGGTTCCAAGCAGGTTGAAACACGTGGTCTCCAAATGTAAAATCAAATAATAAATTGATCATGTAATGAATAGCATTTGATATTAATTCATCTACTTTCTCCATCAATAACTTAAAATAGCAGCAATCTGTCTCCCGTTTTAACCTGTGTAAAGCGGTGCTTGTCTTTTTTCATCCAACGGTTATGTTTTGGCGCGGCTTAAGTTACTTAGGCACCGTTAATTTCCGTTTTATTCAAGAGTGAATTTAATCGTACACTCGTTCAAATTATGTATGCTGTCATAAGTTGATTTCAAACTTTGAGTCGGGTGGGAAAGATAGCGTTGTAGTTGACCAAAGCACGGGGGCACATTTCTGTTTGTAACCCCAGGAAACCCCTAGGGTTTTCGATACAAGCCCACTATGATAAGATGTAATAGATGAAAATATCATAGAGCACAGACTGCTTATCTTAGCCACGTGCTCAGGTGTTAGGTGTTGGGACGTGATGACCATTGTACAAATTCTGTTGCATTGTAGTGAGACATTTTTGTATCGAAATGTATCAATTTGATATGACGCCAGTAATGTCTAGGCGGACTATTGGAGCAGACGTGTCGTATGTGAGTTCTCATCGTGAAAATATGAGTGGAGATGCCCATCGGGGGTAGTTAAGCACAATCTTATTTTTGTTGACAAGGTGACTTACCTGGTAATTAACGACAATCGAAGCTAGTTACCTAGCAAAAGCCCTGATCATGTTAATTTTTATTATGAAGTAATAAGGTTATATCGTTGACACTCGATCCATACCGACTGTTGTCTAGAATTTTAACATTGATACAAGCACATGAATAACGTATGTTTCATGCGTGTGGGTTAAAAATCTTTGGCATTTAATAATCTTCGTAATTGTGTTTTTATGGAATTTTCATCGCGCAGTATGTTAGCAGATTAAATCAAAGGTCTTTGCTTGTTTGGTGAAGCACATATTACAAAATGATGCAACTTACCACATGGGTAAATTCAACTCTATTTCCGTTTGTAAGCATTTCAAAATTATTTTGGCAGCATCATGAAATGAGTGGCAAAAACATTTCTCACATCTGGCCATGGCTTTGTTTAAGTGTAAGGATTGAGATAAGCTACTTGTGAAAATAAGCGGAAACCGTTGCCCCTTCGTTGTGACTCATTTTGTAAAATGGTTTGTGGTAAAGAGGTCATTTTACTTTCGATGAGTCAGAGGATATTTTTAGAGTTATGATTTGAAAAATGAAGCAACTGTATGTTTGTAAACCCCGTTTTAGAATGTAATATTGCACACATGTGTTAATTGACACAAACTGTGTTGCGCCGCGCGCGTTATTTATTGCTTCTGCATATTGGGCTCAATAATGGATTTCTCAACACTCGCCTGACCTGACTAACTATGAGTTATCAAATTATTTATTAATTATTCTTTTTGTCAAATAGAGATATCGAGGGTACTCGAGTTAATTGGTGTGTCACATGAATCATAACGGGCTCTTTTTAGCTATCCATAGTGGGCTATTTCCCCAGAAAGCATTATGACTCCAACATGGTTTAAGTTCAGTTTATAATTCTCAGGGGCTGAGCCAATTTAACCACTTTGTCTTCTTACACTTGCATTCTTGTGTGTAATTTGCTACAATCGACATAAAAATGAGCTTGTAGACACTTATTCTCACATGAAAGATAGTAAATAAAGTTGCTGTCTGCAAATTGTTGTTTGATGTCCATCTTTAAGGCCATATGGTTGTCATTTAGAGTCTGGGTTTCATATAGGAATGGCCATGGTAATATTTTTGCACAACAAAACAATGTATGTTAAAAACTTCTTCAAATTTTATGGGCATAGTCAAAAGCAACCCTGATTTTGTTAATGTTCTCCGTCACCCCCCCTCCCCCGGGTGTTTCTCTCGTTGAGAAGGCGTTAAAATCATCTAAGGGTTTATGTTGATGCCCCACAATGGGGGTGGGTGGTGGATGGTGCCATGCCAGCCATTAAGGGTGTTTTGGAACTTTAACATTTAAAGGGGTTTAATAATTCTTGTGCGTGACGTGTTTTATTTTCTTGTTGTAACCTAAACCTGATTAGCACTTAAGTTAACAGTTAAGGTTTTGAAGATGTGCCCAGCAGACTAGGATAGGGATTAGATTGACTGTCCAATAAGCTTGGATCATATTTCGCCAAATGATCAACAGGCTGTTATTAGATCATTCATTAGATTTATTCTTATGTTATAATGGTAAACAATGTTGTTGCTGCCTTTTTTCCTATTCTCTTCACTGTCAACTTTTGGGTTCATGGGAAGTTCAGCTTTGTCTAGCTACCATGGTCTAAAATATGAGTGAAATTCTATCCACATGCAAAAATATCCATTATACAGCAAGAAAAGTGTGGATGTTAAATAGACAGTTTTTTATCAAGAGCTAAGAAGAATTAAGAGCAGCCTTGAAATTCAAGCCCCTGGTAAAGGGTCTTTAGAATGGGACATATTTGCTTTTACAAGTAAACAAAAGTCAAAGATAATAACCTTAGAATATCTTTGTTTTTTTAAAAAGAATAATACCACTTGGTCTTAGTAGTAAACACTATTTATTTTTGCAATTAATCTTCAGAAAACATATGACAATGCTTGCCCATGAGAATGCCAAATGCCCCTTATTAAGTATTCCCTTCAATCGAATATCCATTTAATTATTTAAAACTTTTTGGTATTCCTTGTAAAGGCATTTACTCATTGTTTTTTTGTGATGTTTATTTCATGTTTTGATGTAAACAACTCTTGTCTATGCTATAAAAATCAACAGTTATTGTTGTAATTATCAAAGAATTGCTTCATGAGTATGAATCATTATGCTTCATTTCAATGTTTTAGAACATAATACATTTTTTGCATAAATATAATCAATTTCTTAACCCCTTTAAGTATTTCACAATAAAGTGATCATTGTTAAGCTTTAATAAGGGTTGATCTTATGAAACAAATTTCCTAGCTTATGAATGCACATATTTTTTTATTCATTGTCTATCTTTTAAAAAAGTGCAATATTTAAGAATAATTAATGCTAACTAATTGTTCCAAGGGGAATATTTGTTTACCATGGCATATTTTGACAGTAAACATATTTTGAAGTTTGATCAAGGGCTTTTGTTTCTGTATATCCTAACAATATTCCCTTCCATTAAAGGTAACAATATTGTCTGTTACAAGTACTAAAGAGTTGGATGAGAATGTCAAAAGTGCCATATTTGTATCATTTGTTATTCAAAGCTTAGCATTTATTTATCATAAACAGGTTAGCTTTAGGGAATGAAATTGATGAATTCTGTTGAAATAATAGTTGAATGTAATGACATTTGTATGTGATTATTATTTATCCAGTGTTTATCAAAGTTAGATTTTACATTCTTGTCTTTTGTGACAAAATGTTTATTTTTCTTAGCAATGCAAATGCTTGTCAAGACTGTTATCCCTTGTATGAGCAGTTGACAAGTGATTAGTTCCAGTTGATGTGGTAATTTTGTTAGGACACTAAGGATGGGGAACTAACTTCATTCCATATGCTAGGAGTAATCCACTAGCAACCTTGTGAATATCTACACGTAGTTGAAGATGCATATATCACTCTTGATCCAATGTTTGTGATTAACGTGTTAAAACTCTGTGCTAAAATTATCATAAGATGTCTACAAATTCCGATTGACATCTTTATTTAACTTTGAAAACTAGGTTATATTCATTCATATATTTCTGTTGTGTTGAGCATTGCCACCAGTGCATAATTATAGAGGGATGGAGTAGAGGGAAAGTACTTGCACTTTGCACTTACTTGCACTTATCGCCGAAAACATCATCCGTTGTGGCTGGCACTTGACGCGTCTCTCACGAATCCCCACCACTGAGACCGATTTGCCACCATCTGTCGTGCCACCTTGTTCGGTTGTTGCCGGTTGGTTGATAGCAGGTGACCAGCTTTAAGATTGTCAGCTAAATGGCGCACCCACAACAATTTGGGCAAGCTCCGAGGCATATGCCAGTGCGCAGGGAAGTACACTCATAAACGAACACATAGTGGTGTATGTATGTCTCTCCGCTTTATGGAACATAGTGTAGTATACACTTTCTACTCAAGTGTGTTGGTGTTTCTGTTGGTGAAATGAAAACATAGCAACAGGTGCCTTGCAACCCTCTGGAGGTTGACTGTACCATACTGAAACATTCTTTCCTGCTAAACCACAATAAATTAGTTACCTCCTGTCTAAAGTATAGAGCACTTTTACTGCAGTATATTGTATGCAATTTTCTTTTTTTTTCAGGTGAAAAAGATACTAGTAGCGATAGTGGGTTTGAAGATAACCCAAGCTCTCCGGCTAAAATCACGGCTCATGAAGAGAGAAGGGACAGTTGGAGTAAGGAAATACAAAACTTGACATCAGTGCTAAACACAGATAGCACCAAGAAACAAAATATGGCAGTGGACGAAATAAGGTAATTACTTTACAACTATATATATATATATATCAAATATCTGACACTGATGAAGGCTTAAGCCGAAACACAGAAAAAATTAATGAATTTCCCCTTACCCACCGGTGGGTTTCGTCTCGTAATGCCAAGGACTTTCAATGTCCTTCACCAAACCTTTGTGCCGTGATGGCACGGAGGTTTGCGTGTTGGCTTTCAAGTCTGAGGATTGCAAGTTCGAGCCCGGTAGGCTCCCACTTAGTGCAGCTATTTTGGTAATGCTCCACTCTTGACAAATATATATATATAAAAATGTAGATAGATAGATAGATAGATAGATAGATAGATAGATAGATATAAACATTTTAATGAAGTTTGAAACTTCTTGTACCTTCAAGATTTTAAATCTAGATAATTTTAGAGTATTTTTCATAGTTAGCTATTATTTTTATACCATACATTATCGTCTTAAAGCCTTGTAGTCTACAAAGTATGGTGATGATCTCTCGAACCTTGGGGTGCATGTCTCGTTCAATCACCGTAAGAAAAGGACTTTTGGTAACAAAGTGTAAATAACGGGGTTACACTCTCTGAAAGTGCTCACTTTCTGCTAAATTTTTACTCTCCAACCGCAACCATCCCTGTTTAATACAGTAACGGGTATGCTACTGCCATGTAATGTCTAAATACCTGTTCAGTGGTCATACCACGGAAGAAATGACTTGAAAGCAATATTGTGATCCAGTGCAATAGTTTCTCTGTTTGAAATCATAGACAAACTGTATCATAGAAGATTTGGCTTTGACCTTAAAATTGTGTTGTGGCATGGCAGGATCATTCTTCCCAGCTTCTGTTGTTGTTGTTGTTGTAGTAGTGGTCTTGACAGCTTTACAATGTGATAGGAATGTGTGGTATTTTTATTGATGAACCATTGTGTTCCTTACAGCGAGCAACATTAATTTTATCTGTAGGTGTTGGATATGGAGACAATCCTTTTCCAAGCAAGCACTGTGCTTTGCCGAAATAAAATCAGTTTTATCTAAGAGATGGTTTGTTTCTTTAACATAGTGATTCCAATGTTGGATTGACATTTTAAAGGAGTTTACATGGTGGGGTTTTTTTCCCAGTTGTCAGGAATTAAGCTACCATTTTGACATACGAATTTATGTTATATGAATAAAGCCCTTTTTATATGACGCTTTGCACCAACTCATAACTTCATGACAATTTTTTGATCACGTGCAATGCCAGTTCATTTAGCTTGTAGCACAGTGATTGGGTGTGTGTTCTTTATCGTCACATGATAATTAGCATTTTTCAAAAGATCCTTCTAACCTTTGACTTGAAAACAGTGGGTTTTAAAAACACTATGTTTCTTTGCCATTGTGAATGTTTCAAACATCAGTTAAGCAGCTAGAAAACAGGGTTTGGCGTTTGAAGGATTTGTGGGCTTGTTTTTGTTACGTTGTGGCGAATTTGAAATGGATTGTAATCAAAACAAAATGGACAGCTTATTGAGTCATAGAATTCCTGGTCCAGTGGAGAGTATTATTGTTCTAATTTGGTTGGACATAGAAATAATTATTTTGGGGCTAAAAGCTCACCATAGGCTGCCAAGTACACATTTTTTTACCATGGCTAGCATAATTTCCACGTGACTTGATTTGTACAATCTGTTCCCGTTATGTTTCCGTTTTTAATTTGCGAGTTAGGGAATAGTCACGTGATGCAATTTCGTAGCAGAAGGTTGGTGTTGAAGAAGGTGAATGTTGAAGCTAGCAAATGTGACTCAATAAGTCGAGGATAGAAGCAAAAGAGAGAAAAGTTAAGCTGGTCTTATAGTCCCTTCTTAGTTATCAAATGTTGACGCGACATGCCTCAACTTTCCCGTTTGCTTTTTATGTCAATTTCATAGATGATGGAATGAAATGAGAACAATTTTAGGAATGGCACTTTTGAAAAGGGGCATGTTTATGTAACCGTTTAATTAAGCATGAGTTGATCACTTTCAATGCTGTTTTTGTTCGTGTAGGTCTCCTGTGTTCCCTGCGACCAAAGAAAAAACCACAGCAAGCAGCTTAAGTGCACCTGTGTCCCCAACATTCCTTAAAAAAGAAGCGACAGACAATTTCTCCAACAGCAACAAGAGTAAAGAATCAAATGCCTTCGGACCTCGGCAAGGCAAAAAGAGGCCTGCTAGCCCTAACGAAACAAGGGAAACAGTCATTAAAGTATCAGTTCCTTCCTCAGCCTATTGTAAGCTACCTGCTCCACCTTTGACGCCGGTTGCTGGCCATTATGGATTTCCACTTCTTTCACCGTATGCCACTCCGTCGCTACCAATTATTTCACGACCATCAGTTATCACTGCTGCTGGATGCCCGAACGCATTTAAACCACCGAGTTTCCCTTGCTGCCATTGTATGCAACCCAGTTGCCACCCTGATACGAAGCCTGTTTATGCCGATCAACGCCTTCATGGGCGAGAGATGCACAGTGTCATCCCAATAGGATTTGAGTCACCAACCGTTGATGATCATTTCAAGAAGAGTCTGGGACCAGCTTATGATCGAATTAGCCCTGGCGGACATCGTTATGAGGTTAGACAACCAAATTCCCGCCTCCGAAATTTGAGCTCGCCTTATCAAGACATGCCGAAGTCTGCCATGTCGAAACGTTTTCCTTGCCATCCAGAAGGAGAGGAGCGAAATTTGAATGAGTATTTTCATCAAATGCACGTATTGTCACAGCGCGAACTATGTGATTATCCAACCATTGCCTCCGTCCAAGATCGAGCAATTCGGAGGCCGGAAAGAGCAAGAACATTTACTCCAGAACGTTTCCATGCCTACGTGCGGGGTATAGAAGGCGATATTCCGAAACCGGCGCATCTTTTTAATCCGCGTTCACTAGAAGAACCAGTGACGGTGGATGACCACTTCGCAAAAGCTCTTGGAAAGTTATGGTTTGAGATGCAAGTACGTAACTCAGAACATATGATGCGGTTTCGTAGTAAGGGATTGAAGGTCGCCAATCATTAGCTTATGTGTAGATTTGTGGTGGGTCAGATTTCAGGCTCGCTTTTACACTCCAATTCTTGTCATCCACATTAAACGTTATTTATCGACCTGGTGTATACGATGCCGGGTTCATTGCATTTGTTAGACCATGCTTGGATTTGTTGCAGTCACCGAAGTCCAGGCATAACTTGAAAATTATATGACACGTCAAATAACTTTAGAATTTTTATTATTTGGCCTGACGAGACTTACATCGCAGCTTTTTTGTAACAAGCACAGACGTAACGTATGAAAAGTTAATCGGGGAAGTTATTGGAAGGGTGGAAATAGTGAATGAGAGTTTTGAAGTTCTAACTTGACTTTTGGTCTGGACTTCCCCGTGGCAGTGAAATTTGCCCTCGTTTTTATGCGATGGGAGAAGTGTACAGTTATGAGACTTTTATGACTGTAAAGCAAATTGTTGTTAGTCACAAGAGTTTAATTACCACGTAGTCCGTATTTGTTACTAGACTATCGCTCAATTTTCAGAGCGGTCGATCGTTTGTTGTGCATAAGGCAGAAATAGGGATAAGCAAGTCGTTTGCTGACATCTGCGTGAACAAGGACGTTGATAAATGTGGCATGTTCGTTGACTGGTTACGGATTTAAATGCCCGTATGAGTAGCACGTAGTTAGAATGTTTGTGTGTCCCAACGTCAGTTCTCACGCCTCATGGTCACGGCTGGTTTACGTGATATTTGGCAAGAGCTATGGACGACTAGCACTTTATCACTAAGGTTGAATACATTGTATCTCTTGCTTACTCGGTAGGGTACTGGACATGAAGACGAACTGAACATCGCGTGCTAGAGCTATGATTAAACTTCTCACTACATATAGTGTATATGTACTTGGGTGAATAGGATACGTGTTGTTGCGCGCGAGTTCTTGGTTCCTCTCGGCACATGGCGCCTTATAGCGCGGAATTTCCTTGTCTGTTGCACATCCCAGGTTGTGTTTGATAGTTTTGACTAAGTTATGGCAGCATACTCACATGTTATCATTTTTACTTTGCCAGCTTTTATGAAAGCGGTCGTTCTCCGTTTGTTTGCGTTCTCGATGTTATCCTATAGAATTGTGTTAATTTATTTTTGCTGGTTAACTGGTTGGTTTTGGTAAAACCAGCCACAACAGAATGTGGGATGAGTGTGGGGACTATGCAATCTAATTAGAAACGGTTAAAACGCTCTTGAAAGCGTACCGATTTTAGTCATAGATGCGGATTGGTATTGCCGTAGAAGGTTGACAAAGGTCGTAGAAGCGGATTGTTTATGCCGTAGAAAAAAGTTGACATGGTCGTAGAAGCGGATTTGTAATGCCGTAGAAAAAAGTTGACGCGGTCGTAGAAGCGGATTGACACGATCATAGAAGCGGATTAGCATGGTCGTAGTAGCAGACTGACATTTCCATAGAATCAGAATGACAAGGTCGTGAATGTGCATTGACACGGTCTAAATTGATTGACGCTGTCGTAGATAAGGATTGACACGGTCTAAATTGATTGACGCTGTCGTAGAAGCGGATTGACACGATCATAGAAGCGGATTAACATGGTTCTAGTGGTTGAATAGTTTGAGTGTGGAAGTTGCTCGAATGCGATCAGAATTTTGACTAAGCGTATGTTGTTGTTGTGTGCAAGTTGTATGAGCTGCTTGGCTTGCATTTGTAGCTTGTGATTATATACGGACAGAGAGAAGTAGGTTGCATTACATACCACGCGAAAGGAAAAACATGAATATACTTGTACTTCTAACTAGTATTTATAGAAAACTGGTTATTTCTGGGTAGATGCAGTTGAGAGTTGGGTACTTTAGGTTCATGAATTGTTATGAAGCGCGGACATCGGCCTTAGACGCTTCCATTCCTTGGTGGTTGGTTACTTGGTGGTTGCTTGATGTTCGCGTCTTTAGGAGGAAACCGGTCAAGTTATTTGGTAATTCCGCTTTTCACGATAAGCATGTAATGGTTTACTGTGGAATGTCGCTCAAATGTCACCACCTTCTACGTCAAATTAGTTTTGTCTCTTATTGAGAGACGTTCTTGTAATTAATATTTTGGGAATAGTGTAGATATTGTTCTGTGCGTTGTCGAAGACAGATTGTGATTGTATGTTGAGTTAATACCTTATTGTTGGTAGATGTCAAACGAGTGCACATGGGTATCATTATGCTTCCAAGTACCGGTATTTGCGCAAACTATTGAAATTGTATAAAACAACTGCGGTCTGCTGGATCAAAAATTCGCTAATGAACAGTACTTGGATACGACGCAGTGTCACTTAAACATGAAAAGAGTGATCATGTTGTCTACCTATCTGTACTATCTTGAATATCCTATTACACCGATAGTCATGTTAAGGTCAGATTGCGTCGGCAGTACAGTTCCCATCAGCATGGTAAAACCACAATCCTTATAAGACTAAAGCTAGGTTGAGTTAAGATAGATGGGTTGCAAGGAGGTCTCCATGTTGTGGGCCGTGCCTTATTGTCAGCATGAGTGATAGCCATGTGCATGAGGAGTTAAGTGCCTTATTGTCAGCATGAGTGATAGCCATGTGCATGAGGAGTTAAGTGGCTTATTTTCGGATTGTAGTTCTTTTTATCTTTAAAAGATTTAGATGAACTTGATATAAGTCAATTTATCAATTTAATGATAAGTGATGACTTGGGTTTCTACTGTACAGAGATTTCTTGTCAAGATTTGATGCAAAACAACGTTCTCTTAGTATTTAAGGCGATCTTTTCTGAAGTGTTTCGAATTTGTAACGAGGACTTGAATCTCAAAAGACTAATGAGGATGAAGGCAAGCTTTGATTTTTTTTCTTGTTCGTTTGATGTCGTCTAAGTTCTTTGGTTATGTGGGTAATATCGCGCTGTGTTCCGAAAGTAGGCGTTTCTGCATAGTTTGCTGGCGACTGGACTGATATGGTACTTCAAGGCTTGACCTCGCCAACGCGAATCTTGTCAGCGTATGAGGTCATACCGCGTTGTATAAATGTGATATTTACACTGTTCATTGGATTGGATATTTATATATCACATTGAAAATTTGACCAAAAACATGCTGAAAACTTTTTTCGTCTGACTTTATGAATATTCAGAAAGGGAATTAGAGAGATATGGTAATCTTCCTATTAGAAACACGAGTCGAAACTAGCCAATCATAAACAAGAAAAGGAGAAAGAAACAAAGAGAAAATGAAGAAACAAAGCATTATGGGAAGGGTCCAAGTGAAAAAGGAACTCTTTCTGCCTACAGAGTACTGGTTTAGTTGTTTTAATGTAGACAGACTCCAAGACATTTAAATAAAAGGGCGATCTAGTTGTGCCAATTATCCGAAAATTTTCGTCATCGTAAGTTTTGGTGCGTTCTGAATTTTCTAAGGCAGAATCGCATTGTTTTGGCAGTCATTTTCGCTTTGCAAGCGCGAGATCGCTGTTCTCTAGGAGGAATTGATGCCTGGCGTACAGTAGCTGGAACATGTTTGATCCTGTCACCCAGTCTTTGAGAAGTGTGACCTATGTACCGAGTTCCACGTCGGCACAAAAATTGATATAGTACTAAACTTTTTTGTGTGGTAGGTACACAATCCTTGTGAATAGATGGCAAGATCTTCCAAGTCGTGAAAACAATTCTTGGATTGTCAGCAGAGAAACACCTAACTACAGCTTTTTTAATCTGTTTCTAGGCGGATAGAAACATTGCCAAGCCAATCAAGTTTTAGGTATACAGGACATTTTCGAAGGCTCAAAAGATTTTTCGATCTCAAAATCAGTGATCTTTTGTCGAAGAATTCTAGAAAACATCATCTTCTGGATACCCGTTTTCAAGAAGAATATATTTTATTTTCATATCATATTTCCATTTTTATTTTGCTTTAGTAAACTTGGGTGTTAATTTATACAATTTTCCATCGTGCTGAACAACTCATGCAAGGTCTTGTTTATTCTTGTCTTGATGCAAGTTACTGCTTTTTCAGGAGCAATGCATCTTTAATATAATACACTATAAAATAGTGAATAAAACACTATTTTAAGGCCTGATTTTTTTAAATATACTTCCGTTTTTCATTTCTGTCTTATTCATTACTACTCGAGGGCTATCTTATAACAAAACTGCTGTTCTCTTATAACAAAACTGCTGCTATCTTATGACAAATCTACTGCTATCTTATAACAAAACTACCGGTTTTATTTACGTTTTTTGTTCAAATATTGATTTTCTTGGAACCTCCCTATATAGTTTCCGCTTCCATAAAGCAAGCACTATAATTCGCAACCACTGGTGTCCACTTTAGAGAGATTCCACTGTATTACTAAGCTTTTTGTACGCAAAATCCGTCAGAATGCATCCATAAGTTTTAGTTATCTTGCTAACAAACAAACTCTGAAAAAAACATAACCTGGCGAAGGCAATTATTTGCACATCTGCTCGTCCAATTCCGTTTACATTTCTGTATTGGTGTCAAGGCACCTAGAGCTGTACTAACAAATTGGTTGTGGCTTGTTTCAGTTGATTATGCTGACATAAACATGAATTTCATTGCTACTTTGGAATCAAACTATCCCTGCAGCTAGTCAAGTCTACTTTTCTCAACCAAAGTCCTTTCTAGATATAACACTTTTTCCTTTCATCCTTTTGTGCTTCTATGTTTTTCTATAGCATGTCCATTTCTGTATGCATATGACAGTATAATCATGCCAGGTGACGGTAGACATTAAACAGGAATGGTTTAGACAAAAAACTTCCATATTTTCATTAGCAGTAGTTCAAGAAATTGCTGTAAAATTGAAGTGGTCCTGCAAGGCAAGGTACAAAGGCAAAAAGTCCTCATTTTTCTCAGCTAGTATGATGTCAATAATTAAAGTAGCGTCAAAAATCCGGAAGAGTCAGTTTTGTGATCTTTAATTTTCTACGATGTTGAATGTCACTTAACATAATTAACCTAACATCCTCACAGAGTAATGGAAAAGACACACTGTATGAAATAATATTAAAAGGAGAGCAGAAGGTAAAAATGAAATGATGCTTTGAATAGTAAAAAGAGTTTTGGGTCTTGGACGAAATTTTAAACCTATCAATAAAGACATTGAATACCGATTAAAGTCACGTATCTTCTTATGATTATCAGAAAGGCAGTGGTGGCAGATTCATCAGAGGGCGGTCCCGGCTTAATTTCAGTTTAAATTGATGGAATGTCTTTCTAAGCACGTTCCTTGAATTACTGTCGTCTTACTGTTCCATTGACAAGTAACACTGATCATGTTTCTAAGTACAATAGATCACCTAATGGTTTAATGACATCGATTGGCAAGAAGTAATTTCATGCCATGAACGTGGCATCAGCCTTGTGTAAGTGAAATACTAATTATTTCACACATTAAACGATAAGCTATAAAATGACTTTATCTTTATTCCAAATATTCCATATGCACTCTACGTGGAGCACGTGAGTTGGAGCCTATGGAAAGCCTATATATCCTTAAACAGCAAAAGAAATGTGCAAACTACCATGTGATAAGGAATACCTTTGTAATGTTGCCTGAAGTCTGCTTGACAATAAATTTCAAACTTTTAATTTTAGACTTGGCCGCTGTATTATGTATTTGTCATCTACAGAGATGGCTCCACCGGGGGGGGCTTGGGGGGGGCAGGACCCCCCACACAAATCCATCGAGTCCCCCGTTGGCACCTCAATTTTTGAAAAATTTTAAGGGCTGTCGGCACTTTCATAACTTTCACTTCCAGGTTTCTTTGTTGCATTGTCATCTCAGTGAACTTGAATTACCACAAAACTTTTTTGGTTTACTCACTGTCGGCACTCTGACTTTACAGCCCCCCCAGCATTTCTTCCCTGGCGCCATCCCTGGTCATCTATATAGTGCAAGTCAACTTTGTGACACACTATAATAAGGAAATATTACATTTGTAAGTTCACTGTCCTTTTGAAGACGAGAACAATCCAGTCGCGACGTTTCGGCATGCAAGGCTATGTCATGCAACAGAAAAGAGTAAGAGGTTCCCAAAGCCTAAATAAGTGCTTTCTTTCGGTGGTCAGTCGATTGTGGTGGCCCTTAATGTTATTAATCATAGTACTCAGGTTAGTGACATCATAGTTAGTCTAGTCGACTTGAGATGCTACAGGTATATTAGGATAGTAGCGTATGTTTTTAGGTGCGCTCAGAAATGTGCAACAAATTTAATGCACTTATTGATATACACTGTGGCACAACGGTATGTGCAGTGAATGTATTTAGTGCCTTTGGGACCTGTGATACTGTTGTGGACATGTTTAGCAACTTGGCTTATGATATAGTTAAGTGGATGGTATGAGGAAACTGTTTAGCTCAATAGGAAAGATATCAAACTTTTATTCGGGAGATCGGGTTCAACGCTCCGATGGTCATAATCGTACCTTAATTTCATTTTTTGAAAATGTTCACTTTGCAGCAAAGTATGAAGGCAATTATCTCTTGCTATATGAAGGCAATTATCTCTTGCTATCCCAGCAACTTCGAGCCTGTTTCTTTTAACTAGCATATAGAAGCAACGCGATCCGTAATGGTGATAACCCGAGATTTTTTGTACCGTCGAGTTACTTGCCATCACTCACCGGCCATTATTACTTAATTTCTTTGCCATTATCTAAAAAACGCGATTTGATAACGAGACTCCTGTGGTTCTTGTTTTTAGTTTTGTGAAATGGTTGCCATGAAACTTTTGTGAACGTGGGATGGAAAAGAACTTTTTATTGTGATAGTTTTCACTGTAAATTTATCAATTGTTGCTACAAATGGCATTTGTCTACATTGTTCATAGTAGTTGAAAATATCTGGATCGGTTTCAAGCTTAGAGTTCGCAGCTGACTAAGATATGGTAAGGAATGTTTTGTTGCAAAATTGTCAACGACGCCTTTCTTTTTTGGCAAACACAAACTGTTATTAATTTCAGTGGCTTCATATGCTTTGATTAGAACACTTCGTAAATTTATCCTGATAATGAAAAGCATTATCAGCAGTTAAATTCGTCGATGTGATTGAGTGACGCCATTGTTACAAGATAACTTTTACTTTGTTGCATTATTCCCTTGCTGCATGCAAGTTCTGAGGTTTTTGTTGCCCATTAAAGAAGGCAATCAAGTATATCTTAAAATGCTAAACTTCAATAATCGAGAAAGAATTTTTTACCATAGAGAATGAGTACCAGTATTGCTTCAAGTGTCAGACATTTAGCAACTTTAAACTTAAAAATTGTAAACTGCGAGCTAAGCTTAGAGTAACCTAATTCTATTGCTATGGAGTGAGTGCAGCTAGAGACTTTTTTTAATGACTGTTCGAGATAATTTCTTGGAAACCTTCTCCAATATCGCAACAGGATCATACATGGCTACTTGCCATTGGGGTGCAGAACTATTGGAAACCGTTTGATAATGGTTCCTTTTGAGATAAGATATCAAGCAGGTGCTTTTCTGTACGCGTACAAGGCAATGACCGGCCACAGGGCCAATCCTAAATCCCTGCAGCATTGCCATCATAGCTGTTTGGTTTGAAATTATGATGTGACAGAATATGATAGGAAGGAACAAACTTAACATGCCCTAACATCCATGCTGTTTTATAAATATTAGATTTTCCCCTAATTTCTTAGATATTTGCATTTCGTACACTAACTGTGGACCTGTGTTCAACTCAGAAGGATTGAAGCCTGACCTTTGTTGTAGTAGAAATAACAGAGGGTGTTTGTCGAGAGAAATACAGTTGTATGCTGGTTCTTCTTAAGAAACTGACCAAGGGAGCAATTAGTGCAGAGAAAACAAATGTATCATTTAAAGGCTAGTGGAAGTAGTCCAATGGTATTCCTTGTAATTGCATTACCATATATTGAGTAATGGAATCAAAGAGAGGAGAGGAATGCTAAGCGTCTGCTTACAACTGGTATGGTTAATGCCCTAAAATGCAACTAATCAATCCTGCATTGTATGTCATCAATATTTTGGTGATGGATCATGTCATAGAGGGCTACGACAGAAGACAAACCTCAAGCTCTACATCCTTAAGTTGCCACCTTGCAGTAATGCCTTTGCTATTTGTAGATCTCTCAAGGTATCATGGCATTGAACAATCAGGAAGTGCAATGCTTATGATATAGGATCATTGCTTAAAGCATACCTCTTGATACCAATGTTCCAATCCCTTTAATTCTGTAACAAATTTGTATTATGATTAGTATATGGATAGTGAATAGATATCTATGATGCAAATTTCATCACTGCATATGTCACTGTTACTACCCCAATAGATTGCCAAACTAGTACATCAGATATTGCATTGTGCTGATACATTTTTATTTATATAATGTCACATATAGCCTAGAAGCATATTTTTTTTATTTCTAGGGTGAAAATGTAAATGTGCAGGTTGCAGTTCGTTGCAGACCAATTAATGGTAAAGTTCTAGTACTTGTCATTGGTTAATTGATATGATGACAATTTTTTAAAATTTTACATTTTTAGTGGAAATGTTTACTTTCTATTGTATCCAAAGATTTGTAAAATGACAAAGACTATAATATATCACGTAAAATATATTTTTTTACCCTAGTGTTGGCACACGGTCTCAGTCTATCCAGAAATCCGGGTTTTTTTTTTGGTATTGTTGTTGTCATTGGATAGCTTCAGATGACATGAGTGATCTTCAACTAAGCAAAATACAGCTGCAAATAGGGTGGTGACAATATGCATTTTTTTATTCCAAACCCTTTTTCACGATATTAGTTGATGCTTGGAGGGTGCTGTGATCCCTGGAACATAGTATTATTAGAGAGAATATCACCAGTTCCTTTCCCAACCCCACTTTCTCACCCTGTACCTGGAACCTGTAATGATTTTCTATTATTCCTGTCGCTGACAATAAAAAAACAAGCATATTCAGAGAACTCTTTAGTTTATGATCTGATGTTTAATATTTCAATGCTCATGGATATAATTTATGTTGAGTGGGTGTTGGATGTGTCTATTTAGCATCTTGAAGAACATAGACATTTTAATTTATTTGACCTGGATTGTGTTGCACTCTTGGTTACTATCTTATTGAAAATATGTTATTGGTTAATGAATGGAACCTTAGAATAGCATTCAGTTGGGGAGCTAATTGGTTGGGGCTGTTGCCCAGGCAGTGTTGAGATAGGGATAATTGTAATCAATTTTAAAGCTTAAGTTCCTTTATGGATGCAATCCTAGTTGTCATTTAATATCAATCCCTAGCAATTGTCATTTTTGAGTTATACTTGAGTTATATAGAAAAACTGTCATTAGGCTAAGCATGATCATTTGCACATAATGTGTCAAAAAATGAAGAAGCAAACATCAGTTATCAGTCAGTCCTTGAGTTACTAACTAGTCTTGGATCTTGACATCATCATCTGACTTTGGCCGATTATCATGAGAACCGATCATGTATTCATCCCAATCTCCATAAATGGGCAATTACATTTTAAGAGCAATAATTTTTCTGCATTTTCCCGGTAATAGAAGAGACCGATTTGCATCTGATGCTACTTTAAATTCATGCTAACTGGCAGCTATATCATGTGGAGGTCACAAATACTTTTTAGCCATGACTGCCAGGTGCAGTAGTCCAATTTCTTTTAATTTCCAATAGGACGATGGGCTGCAGTCTCAAGTAGATCCCCTTCCAATCCCTGCCCATATTTATGATTGGGTCTGGTGGGCTGTCCCTGACCAGGTTCAAGATCAGGACCTCAATTGAGTGCTACCCTAGAGGTGTGTCACAGAAATCTGCACCATAACTACTATTGTCTACTCAGAGTCAATAACAATGGTTTTAATCTAGACTGTTGTTTCAGATCTGTCTGTACCCCTGTCATAGTCTCCTTAACCAATCACATCTTGTTACTATATCTCTTTTATCATATTGATCCAACCAATTCACTTACTTTTTCCGTTGCACAAAGCAGGATAAGAGCAGAGATAAAATATATAAACGGACTGACTTAAAACACCCTCATCCCCTAGACATACCACAATGGTGCTCTCCATGATCGAAATCTAAGCAAGGAATTCTTAATTTACTATGTGTTATCACACAGAGTCATGGTATTGCTATGTGGTATTTTGGAAACCTTCTATGTTACTTCGATCATCATATGTCAGCATATCTACAAAGAGAATGTACCAAGTTAAGACCACACACTATTCGAAATAGTGGACTACAAGATCCGCTTAAAACTGACAAAAAGGGTTATGAATAATTGACCTGGCTTCGTCAGAGAAATGCCTATTAGACCTAGCAATGTGACCTTTGCCCTCCCTTAGTGTTTCTTGCTTCATACCTTACTGATGCTAGTTTGTATTTTCTTTTATCTGATTATTCACTTAATTAATGACACTTTAGAGACTGGAAATAATCATATATTATAAACATCAGTCACTGAAATTGCTGAGTAAGCTTTGCCACTAATATCATATGATGGGTTACCATAAGCAGTTAATGATTCACAAAATGCCATTGAGCTAGTATATGAGTAATAAAATATATAATTTGCAACTTTACCACCCTTTTCGAGATGGGAACTACCCATCTGCAAGTCTTTAACAACCTGGGATCTTGGTCCAAACTACAGAAGGGGATAGTATCTTGGTCTGCTGATATTGATTCACAAAGTGTAGTGCCATGAACTTTGCTACTCTTTGAGAAAAGAACTACCCATCTGCAAGCCTTCAACTACCAAGGATCTTAAGACATGAGGTGGAAAATGCAGTACTAATTTGAACTTGAAAATTAAGACCATGACGAACCACATTTCAGTACTGCAAGAAAGGACCAGTCCTTTATTGGCTATTCCATGTTTTATATAAACAAATACATCACAAAGTCAATCCATTAAAATATTACATGGATTCTGCTAGTTATTCCATGCTTTTATATGAACAAATGCACTTCACAAATCAATCCATTAAGATATTATATGGATTCTCCTAGAACATTTTGAGACGAGCTTGTCTCATCCTCAGCTAATGAATAGGAAATTCAGTTGCTTAAACATTGGAGAAAATTTACTGGAGCATTAAAAAAAGTATCTTGTTGGAATCGAAGACTTCTATTAAATACTAAGACAAAATGCAAGTTTTGTGGTTATAAAACTCGAACTATGCCAACAGACGAATAAAGACAACTTCGACTAACTGACCATAGATCGGCGAAAATAGCACTACAATACATAGTTTCCATGCTAATCTCCAATAAGCAA
>JANTCA010009236.1:1324-28115 GCA_024741275.1 Chironex yamaguchii
TACTCGAGAGTTTTATGAGCGCATTTTACAAGCTGTACCTCTCTAGAAAAGCACTTAAACTAACTGTAACGCTCAATTGAATTTAAAAGAAGCCAGACATATGATACCATAACTTGTTTTGATCTAACCTCGTGCAGATTACACATCTCCAAAGATTCTTAATTACGGCATGTATTAGAGGGTAGCATTCAAAGAGGGTGGCGTCTTTCTTGTAAGATTTGCTGGTCACAGTCATAACTAAACTTTTACCATTACCATTTTGTCGACCTCTATATGCAACTAGTGCAAATAGATAGATGCTTTGCAGTCACAAAACACATCCCTCAAATAAGAGTATACGCTTATACACAGGCAATTAATTCTTCTAGCAGACATTAATGTTGAATGACTAACAGTCTTTCCACCTTTACTTCTAAGAATGCATGTGAAGCCGCGGTGGTCAAAATCGTCACTTACGTATTTTAAGCTTTAGACATGAATATGATTGTCACTGTCCTCAACTTCATCTACGAGATGGATGGGCCCGCAGGCATCTCGTACTCTCTTATCGCAAAGTGCTTGCGAAAGAAGAGAATTCAGATGTAAAGAATAGTAATAGGATACCTATCATATTGTGAAATGCGGAAGTAGAAACTGAAAATGCCCAGTCACGGCGGTAAAGCGACGAAACAAAATGCGGATCGACTTGAAAGCACAAAATGCGGAATTGAAGATATGAAAAATTTCGGAAGCAAGGCAAACATGACCAAGAGGCATGAGAGAGTTTTTAGAGATGTATTAGTAAGATGCAAATGTCATTGTCCAGTGTTGTCTATTTATGGTCGCTGCGTTCGTCTGTGCATGCGTTAGTCCCGACCATTCCTTTAGATCATCCAGCGATCGTCTCCCGGCCTTCCTTTAGTTCTTACTCCTCAGACCTTCGCTTCCATAACAACATTCGCTTAGGTGTTGCCTCTTCTTGCTTCGTGGCCATAAAACTGGAGCTTTTCTTTCTTGAAGTTGTCTACAAGCATTCCGTGATATTGATCTTGTTTTTCATAAATCCAATTACATATTCATTGGTTTTCTTTCTTTCCATGTTATTCCTGGTATCCGTCTGTAGCTTTTCATCTCAAATGCCTTTATTCTTTTCTCTGATTTCATTTTCCATGTCCAGCTTTCGCAGCCAACCTTTTGGAGCGAGGTTGACGTTACTACTAATCTTAATAGTCTTATTTTGTTTTTAGTGCAAATCCTTTGGCTTTCCAGATGTTATTCATTTTTATTTAAGCATTGGTGGCCTGAGCAATCCTTGCCTGCACTTCTTTGTCTGATTTTCCATTTTCTGTGATGATGGCTCATAAATGTTTAAAAGATTTTACCTTTTCTAACATCAGGTATTCTATTTTGATGTCTAAGCAAGAATCAGTTCCTGTGGTCATCACTTTCGTTTTTGCTTTGCTGATCTCCATCCCGTAACTTTTTGCTCTGTCATGCAACCTTGTTGTTATCTCTTCGAGGTCGTCAACACTTGGCCCCAATAAGACAATGTCATCAGCAGACCTCAGATTTTAAATCAATCTGCCACCACATTTGATACAACGTTCAAATCTGTCTAGGGCTTCGTCCATAATTCGTTCCAACAACAGAAGAAATTGAATTGATGAAAGTATACACCCTTGTCTTACTCCAACTGTTGACTTGAACCAGTCGCTATATTTATCGTCTATCATTACCTTAGTCTTACCATTCTCATAAGGATTTTGTATCGATTCTCGTATATCTTTGCCTATTTTGTCTTTCCTCTTTGGTTGCCAAAGCCCATTATGCCAGACACAATTAAAGGCTTTGGTGAAATCGTTCAAATTTTGGAAGATGTTCTTGCTGTTGTTACATGCTTTTTCAACAAGAATCCTTAGATTTGTTTATTTGTTCGACTGCGCTACGTCCAGATCTAAAGCATGCTTGACTCTCGCTTAATATTGTTTCAATCCTCGGTGTTATCCGTCTTGTTATTGTACTCAATAGTATGTTCGACGGGTGACATTTTAAGCTTATGTTCTACTGTAATGTTAGTGCATTTCTTGCTGTTTGTCTTTTTTGGAATCGGCATTAGTATGGATTCTGTCCATTTAGAAGGCAATTCTGAACTCGAAAAAATTCTCTTACAGAGATGATGTAGTATACTTATAGTCCCTGGTCCTCCATTGTTGATAAGCTCTGCAGGGATGTTATCTGCATCTGATGAATTGTTTGTGTGTAGGAGATTAAAGGTTGTTAAAGAAAGTCCCTGCTTCCATAATGTTGAAAAAAGAGGAAATTTCAGTAAGGTAGGCAGGAAGATCAATTTGAACTATTCTTAGTAAATCTTAAGATCTAAAGAAAAGGCATAAAATAACACATAAACTAATGTTGGAAATGTTGCCTTCGTAAAAGGTGGAACTAAGCCTAGTGATTCTCCAGTGTTCCCAACACTCGTTTTGTCACACGTATTATTGTATTTATGTTAAAACGTGCGTGCTAATCACTTATTTCTTAAAGCATATGATAGAAATGAATGACCACAAGAATGTTTTGCTTTCAACATTTCATTACAACGGTTACAACTTTTGTTTAATTCATGGTTAATGCATCTTTTCAATCTCGATCACATTTTTGATTTTGAGAAATCTTTTGTTTCGTCTAGTAGGTGGTGCTGCAAACATGATCATCAGGACTCAGTATAATGAAGAAATAGAAAACTAAAGCTTCTTCTTTCTTTCCGTGTTGTGGGTACATGTCGTTCAACATGCTTTCATCTACTCCTTCTTCTGCAGGCTCCAACTACAAACCCAAGGGATGGTAGCACTCAGTTGTTTTAACTAAGGAGATATCCATTCAGTATTTCTGGGTGGAATATTTTGGCAAATATCGTTGCCTAGGGTTCTCAGAAACAAGATTTCATATTTTTTTGGTGTTACAATGCATAAAGTGCATTGAGAAAATTGTACATTATTAGCAGAAGAGCATGTGAATATGAGCTCATTTGAATACAAAGTTTAAATTAAAAATGAATCGATGTTTCAGGGAATCATTTTCTGAGTTTATAGTTTATAAAAAGTTATTTATAAAACAGTGTTTTAAGCTGATTGTAAAATTCAATAAGGCGATGCAAATTGACAGTTACTAACATATTAATTCGAGATGGCAAACTTGGGCCAATCCACAATTATTTTTCAGTCAAGGGTTTTCCCCTTGATGATTTCCAATTCTGTTGCTCAGGGAGAAATGAAGAAAGGAACAAACAAGAACTTACCAAGTCATGTGCGTTTTCAAGGGGAATAGATTTTAATTTCCTCAGTTCGGCATTTAATTTAGATTTTGAACAAATACGAAGGGCAATATGCACAAGTCGAGTTTGACTTTCCTCTTTTCCAAACCATCCCTTTGCCTGTACATTGTATAGTTAAAGCTGAATTCAAAACTTCCAATGACATATACTATTAACTAAAAAAGAGACCTCCTTCCGAATGAGGGATTTCATTCTCGGCCATGTACAAAGCATTGGCATATTCTTTTATGCTTTTTGTCAAGGGGAAATCAGTGAATATGCTACTTATGTCAAAATTCTAGGGCTAATATATAACAATAAAGTAAAAAACTATTTGTAACTTTACCACACATTTTTGTCGTATGGCAAATGCATTCTAGGTCCAAAATGTCCGTCTCGATCGCTGTCATCTTCAAAATGGCGGTAAAAATACAAAGTTATTTTATTTTATAGTTATGCCAAAGACCACTTAAGCAATTTATGGGAATTAATTTGGAGGTTTTGAACAACGATCCAATTATAGATTAAGTAGGTTGAACTGGAAAGTTATTCGTAAGTATTTTTGGTAAACAATCAATACTTGGACGTTGAGAAGCTGTGGGATCTGATAATACTTTTCATGACTTCGCTCACTTTCGTTTAATGTCTCAAGTAACCTGTGTTGTAATTAGCTTGGATTTTTGCGCTTTGCTCGTGGTTTTTAGCATTGCACAAATTTGTGCTGTCATTTCATATACCATACATTGTATTAACATGATCATTTTTATGAAGAATACACCAGCAGAACCTTTATCAGGTTTTGTGATAGGCATATCTTCAAAACTCGGCTTGCTCACCCTTTGACGAGCTTTTACAATAAATTCAGAAATTATCATAAATTTGCTGGCATGTCAAGTTGGCGTTTTCGTGCAACCCACTCGACTGTTTAATCTTTGGCAAGGCATCAAAAACTGTCGTTTATAAAGAATAGCTCCTAACTTCAGCTAAACTGTTTGCCATTTCCTCACCAGTGCGATGTAATTCTTCCATGTTTGCTAACTTGAAGGAATCAGGATTTTGCTACAGAAAACGCGACAACATATTTACATTTAACCTACATATTCTCTCTTTAAAATGCTTTCAAGTTCTAGAAATGACTCAGTTTTACTGTTGCCCACAGCCTATTATTTATTACCTTCTGCTTATTACTGAAGTTTCAAGATCCATCAACCATGGAGACTGTACAAATGTGGTTTCAACTTACGTAGAAAAACAACTTCCTAAAATCAAAGTGCCTATTCATCTGTTACATTTTTTGAAGAAATGTCTACAAATAGGATGTAGGCAATGTTTAAAGCAAGACACAAAGATTTGGTTTTCTAGAACACATTTGGCTGCCTTGTGCCTGTTCATACTACATTCGTCGTCTGATGGTAAGTGTTTGGTAAGTGTTTCAAGATCAAAAGCTCTAGAATTGTAGGGTGGTCATGATACCAAGACATTTTAGTTTCGACTTTCCAAGTCACGTTCTAGCGCTTTCTTGCTTCCTAAGGTCTACGATTTTCTCAGTTACTACTCGCTATATTGAAAGTAGTTGCGTCAACTTTTAGATATTAGTATTTGACTATAAATGTAGAGGTGACTTGTACAAAGCGGGCTACCATTTGTACTCGAGAGTTTTATGAGCGCATTTTACAAGCTGTACCTCTCTAGAAAAGCACTTAAACTAACTGTAACGCTCAATAGAATTTAAAAGAAGCCAGACATATGATACCATAACTTGTTTTGATCTAACCTCGTGCAGATTACACATCTTCAAAGATTCTTAATTACGGCATGTATTAGAGGGTAGCATTCAGTCATCCTTTCAGGTGGTGTATCTTGTCTTATTGGCTTTTATGTATGAGCAACATTGTTCGATCCTTTTCAACCAAAACAGCATTTTCATGTTTCTAAACTATACTAAATGGGTCAGAGTTTTTACCTGTTTTCTGAGGCCTTATACCATTAACTGCCGTACCTGTAACATTTCATTTTGTTCTTCTTTCCTCTTTTCTTAAACACTCTGTCTACTTACCTGCTGATTGTCCCATTTTTCATTTGAGTCATTCATCCATGCATTTGGTAATAACGTAATAACAGATTTAGATACGAAATTTCGTTCAAGCTTAGCTATTTATGTCTTAAAGCAGAGAAGGCAATAAACAGATCCTGGGTATTGTCAGGTAAACCATGACTCTCATTGATTCATTTCCTATGGGCTTCATCTCCAACCAAACAACAGTAGTAATAGGGGTTGACGATCAGGGTTGAATGACTAATAGTCTTCCGACATTTCCTGTAAAGCTATTTAGCTCGGTAGGGAGGTGTCAGAATTGCAGTCGTGAGACTTGCGTTCGACGTCTGAGGGATCATAATCATGACTTAATTTCTGTTAATTAAATGTCTGCTGTAAGCGGCCCCATACATTACTATTTATCGATTGTTATACTTTGGTCTTTTTGAGTAACTGTTTTTCTTCTCTTGAGGTAGAGAGCATTTCTTTTCTTGGGTCTCTCAATCCAACCACGATTTGTAACTGACTGTGTTGGCTAGATCTCTGTCTTATCATTACAAGTAAGCATGTTACATAATCGCGAGCATATTTGATTGATGTTTTTGAATGTAATCAGAATATTTGTCTCAATATCAACATCCATAACGTTCCTTCTGCTAACTTCTAATATCTTTCCGTGTCTATTATCTTATTTCTGACTGATGCAGACCAAAACATTGATTGTGGAGCGCCATTTGTATGCTCTCCATTTCAATATCATAAAAAAACTTGATCAATCAACACAGAAGTCAACTGAAACAAAAAAAAAGAACTAACACAAGACATCCAACATGCAACTGAAAAGACAAAACCAATTTTCCACTACATGGCAAATGCGTCACAATTGGATTCTTTTACTGGGCGGAGATTTCTAAGCCAGACACAAAGGATGGCAAAATATACATGACGGGCTTCTAAAGCCAACAAACAATTTCCTGTTTAGCAGAGCATTTGTACTGTATGACTTAAAATTCACAGATTTCGTCAACTGTATCTGTTGATAGTCAACCGCATTACATTTCATTAATGTAGAGTGTATTATCAAAGAACAATTTGTTTTTGCTGTAGTTATTGTAAGAGAACAGACTGAATTAACTGGTGGTTATTTATCACACTAAAAATGTTGACTTTAGATGGCTTAAGACAAAAGATGTTAAGATGTCGATGGTAGAATATGTGCTTGGCAGACGACGACATCCGTTCCAATGTTCCAGTTTCACTTGCATTGCGTGCCTCATGAAAGTGCCATTCTTATTCTCTACCTTAGTAACCATGATGAAACTAACAATGCTCCTGTCAATGCACACCCCGACAAGGTGTGAAATTCTTTTGGTTGCCTTTTGTCTAGTGTGGTTATTGTGGCAATGCTCCACCCTTGAAATTTTTTTATGTGTATCCCCTGACAATGTTTGTATCATTAAGCATAACCTTGCTGTGTCCAAGATACCTTAAGCATGAAAAGAACATTCAACGTAGAATATCCCTATCCGTATTGTTTGTAACACTCAATATTGTCTTTTCTTTAATTACAAGAAATGTAGAGTAATTCAAAAACAAAAGAAAGTTATATATTTTCATAACTTGTGAGTTAACAATTTGTCTGTTTATCTAGGCAAAACAGTCCGGTTAACTGACGGATGAAATATCGCATCTGCGTAAGCGGGATCAGATTTATCGCAAAATTAAAGTGAACCAGGCTGGATTCTAGTAAATGAGAAACCAGCACGGTAGGTCCTTTCTCATAAAAACATCCCTGTTTTCTGCAATCTCGGTTCATCGCATATAAAGAGGCCGATATAGTTACTTTATAATTTATCAAAAAACTCTATTAGACTTTTTAAAAAAATTTTATGCTGTAGTTTATCACTTTCTGTAGAGAAAAGAATTATCAAGACCTTAACGAATGCAGCTTTGAAATACAAGGAAAAGGAAACAAAGTGTATAAAACTGTAACAGGCAATAGATGATTGAAGTTTATTATGTCACTTTTTTTCAAACCTACATTTCGAGAGATCCTTCTCCCATTGTCAGGCTACTAGTAAAAAGGGCAACACATCGAGGTCAAAATAAGAGCTATTTAGACTTCAATTTGTAGACCTCAACAGTAGAAGAGATCACGATGTTCCCAGAGGAGGCTCCCAAACATTTTGTGTCTTTTCGTATTTCGTTTTCTAGTACTAGCAATCATAGTACCCTTAAGATGGTAGAGGGATCTCCTAAAACGTAGCTTAGAAAAAAGCTTCCGACTTATGATATGATAAAGTTTAATCATCCATGAGTTCCACTGTCATTTCAAAGACTCGAAATGTGAAAATAATAGGCAATACTTCTAAGTAACTAAACGCAAATACGATATTTACAACTTGAAACGGTTTGATTCATTAACTCACTATTCAGCTCATGTCATAAAAATTCAAATTTAAGTGCATATAAATCACATCGTTAGCTGTAATTCAAAGCTAAAAAGATGTCATCAAAGAAATTATTTAAAATGTCTGTAAAAATTTTGCATTCAGATTAAGCTACTCAAACATCCATCTTCATAGGTTTCTGTCATAACCAATGTAAGAACGATAAAAAGTATAATTTGTCTTTTCATTCTAGATTTCATAACAACAAGATGAAATGGAACAATTGCTTTAATCACTACTTCAAGTGGACAATTGGGTGTTATATATTTCTAGCTGCTTGCGAAAGGAAATTTGAAACATTAGGCAGAGTAGTAGCTGGAAATCCTAAGAAAACTATCTTTATTTCTTTAGCACTGGTACTTCTATGTGGTTTAGGACTACTGAACCTATCAATCGAAACGGAAACCGAGAAGCTTTACGTTCCTGCAAATAGTCAAGCGGAAAAAGATCTGATTAGAAGCAAACCGCATTTTCTCAATTTACTGAATAGTAGAAAGGAAGAGATCATTTTGGAGCAAAAACAAGGATTGGACCTGTTTACACCAGATTGTATCAAAGAAGCCAAACAGTTGATCAACTCTGTCATTTCAAGCCAAGACTACAAACATCTCTGTGTGATGAAGCTTCAGTTCTTCAACAGCACAGACCAGTATTCACCTTCACAACCCTGTCTGATGCTTAATCCTTACGAGTTGATTTTAAACAATTCAGCTTCAGCCAGTAGTATCATAACTGCAGCTGCTAACAACGTCACCCTAATGTCGAATGGCCGACTGGTCAAAGAAAACTGGCTACAGATGTTTTCCGGGAGAACCATTGAAGCAAAGCCTTTAAACAAAACGAAGGCAATAAGAGTTGTTTTCTATTTACAAGAGGATACCAACAAGAAACTGAAAGAACGTATTTTGAGCTGGGAGGAATCTTTCGTGAAGCAATTAAAGAAGGAAAAGGATTCTTTTCATTGTGCAGCCCTGAAGTACTCTGCACGAAGATCTTTGGATGATGCGATTGGAGAAAGTGCGGGTACTGACTTTGCCTTAGTAAGCATCGCATTTACAATGATGATTACCTTTGCCTGCACGTCTCTGAGCCGCTTCACAAACCCAATCCGAGGCCATTCTATATTGGCCAATTTTGGTATACTCTCCACGGCCTTTGGTATTTTAGCTGGTTTTGGCTTCACAATGCTTATTGGAGTTCCGTTTACCAGTATTGTCGGTATTCTACCCTTCTTAGTACTGAGTATTGGTATTGATGATATGTTTATCATTGTAGATGAATTTGACAACCAAGACTACTGCAAAAGACCAAACAACAGAGTAGCAAATACTATGGCAAAGATTGGTGCAACTATTACTATGACAACAGTCACTGATATCGTGGCATTTGCTGTTAGTGCTACCAGTGTATTTCCGGCTATCAAATACTTCTGTATTTTTGCAGCCATTACATTTACTACGGAGTTTTTTTTACAAATAACATTGTTTATTGCTTTCTTGAGCTTTGATGCTAGACGAATTAGTGCCCTTAGGAGAGATTGCTTGCCCTTCTGTAGAGGAGAAGATAAACAAATCTGCTCCATAACGTCAACTAAAAATCTTGCTCCGACAGCTATGGAACATTACGCTAAAGTATTACTCACTACTCCTGCTAAAATAATAGTGATGATTCTATCAATTACTCTTCTTGGATTTGGGATATTTGGATGTATGAATGTTAGCCACGAATTTAATAGAAGAACGCTAATCAAAGATGACTTTTACCTTCTTGAATACCTTAACACGTTCGAGAAGGAATTTCAACAAACGATGGAGGTTAACTTGGTACTAACAGGCAAACATGACTATAGCATCCATGATGTACAAAAGCAATTTCTAAACGCACCTTCTTTGGCATACCAAACAGGATATTATGAATCGTATTCTCGCTCTTGGGTAGAAATATTTCAACAATGGTCTAGAAAAGAAAAGAAAAATACTACGGGAGCAGATTTTACACTTACGTTGAAAGAATTCTTATCATTGCCGATGTCGGAAAGATTTAAGAATGACATCAAATTTGATTCCAAAGGACAAATAGTAGCCACTCAAATTCAGGTGTACATGAAGGAGACAACAAAATCAACATTTCAGCGTGATGCCATGTTGAACCTGAGGAAAGCTTTCAAAAACAACGACAACATATTAGTTCCTACGTCCGATAATTTTATATTTTTTGAACAATTTGCAGCTGTTTCTAATGAGGTAATCAGAAATATTTGCTTAAGTGCGGTCATCATTGTGGTAACAACCTTACCATTTTGTATTCATCTTCCTATGGTCTTGATCCTTCTTGTTTCCTTTGTGGCACTTCTTACCGAATTGATCGGACTCATGTATTTTTGGAATGTCTCTCTGAGTTCAGTATCAATGATATGCCTCGTCATGTCCATTGGGTTTACTGTGGACTACAGTGCTCATGTCGCGCATGCGTTTGTAACATCAAATAAACCTACAGTTGATGGTAAAATTGTGGAAGCTCTTGGAACTGTTGGAGCAAGTGTCCTCACCGGAGGTATCAGCACTTTTCTCGGAATGGTAACAACTGCATTTGCCGCTTCAAAGATATTTCAAATTTTCTTCAAAATGTTTTTTGGTATAGTAGTTTTTGGATTGTTTAACGGACTTGTGCTAATACCCGTCATTTTGTCGGTTTTCGGATGCTTTGTAGCAAATGATATAACAAATTTGCAACGTGTATCGCTTGAATTCAGGAGCAGAAAAATAAGGGAGCGAAAGGTTCATAACAAAAGTTGTGGAGGCAAAATCGTGCGAAAACCAAAATTAGCACCATACATATCAATAGTCGGCATATCTGCAAGATTTCCCACTGCAAGAAACAAAGAAGAGTTCTGGAAACTTCTTTTAGAAGGTCGAAACACATTAAGTGACTTTCCGGAATCAAGGCAGATATGTCACGAAAACTTTAAAGACAGATTTCATCCACAACGAGGAGTCCCTGGACGTTTGTATGTAACTGCTGGATCTTACATGGAAGATGTGGATAAATTTGACAACAACTTTTTCGGAATTTCGCATCAGGAAGCTACTATGATGGATCCCCAGCAACGGCTTCTTCTGCAAGCAGTCTTTGAGGCCATTGAAGATGCTGGATTAACTCTTCAGGAACTGCAGTTTGCCAACACTGGTGTGTACGTGGGAGCAATGAACTTTGATTACTCAAATCTTTTATCTGATATCAGTGAATTTAGCATAAACCAATTTGCAGGGACAGGTACGTCGTCAGCGATCATAGCCAACAGGATTTCGTATTCTCTTAACCTTAAAGGTCCCAGCGTTTGCATGGATACTGCGTGTTCAAGTTCTTTTACAGCACTCAATATGGCGTACGAACACTTGAAGAATGGAAAATGTGATTATGCAATTGTAGGAGCTGCTAATATAATCGTAGACAAACTGAACCAGCTGATATTATGCCAAGCAAACATGTTAGCTCCTGATGGTCAATGTAAATCTTTTGATGCTCGCTGCGATGGCTATGGCAGAGGTGAAGGGATTGTGGTTGTCATCTTAAAACCAACTTCTGTAGAGCAGAAAGGAGATGGCAGTATTTATTGTAATATTCTTGCATGTTCACTAAATAATGATGGCCAAACGGCCATTCCGATAACGGCTCCAAGTGAAGCAGGCCAAAGTTCTTTGTTTTTAAAAACTTGTATGGAAGCTGACATTTTACCACAGGATATTGATTATTTAGAAGCTCATGGAACAGGGACTGTGATTGGCGATCGTGTTGAAACTCGTTCCATATCCTTGGCTTATTGTCAGTCACACACTTCCCAAAACCCTTTGAGAATTGGTAGTGTCAAATCAAACATTAATCACACGGAATCCACAGCAGGGCTTGCTGGCCTAGCAAAGGTTTGCCTCATGATTGAAAAGGAAATATTTGTTCCAACTGTTGGCATTAAGGAACTAAATTCGTCATTAAATCTGGAAGATCTAGGTCTGGTTGTGCAGCAGATAGTGGAAGACTGGACCAGTACGGAGACTAAGACACCTCGAACCGCAGCCATTAACTCGTTTGGATTTGGTGGGAGCAATGCGCATGTAATAGTTCAAGACAAAACGAGATCGTATGCTACGGAAATTGATGAGCCCTCCTCGCTTTCATCACCTATCGTAGAACCTAAATTGTTGGTCTTGTCAGCACGAACTAAGCAGGCTCTTCTTGATCAAGCTAAATCATTTTCAAATTGGCTTACATTACGAGAGGAGAACCCACAACTAGCTCTCGACGTCTGTTACTCCCTAAGCGAGAGACGAACCGCTCATAATCATCGTTTGTCAATTTGCTTTAAAAAATTGGAAGACGTAGTTATTCATCTGAATGACTTTAGTAAACAAGGCATGATAGAGAAACCCGATTCTTGTGTTAATTACGATCGAGTCAGATACACAACACCCAAAATTGGCTTTGCTTTTGGCGGGCAAGGATCGGACTGGTCAGGAATGATCAGTAATTTATCCGAGTACAGCTTACTGCGAAAATATTTCGGTGCCGTTGACGAAGAACTAAAATCCATTTCCCTCCCGACGTTTTTTACCTCAGGTGTTTTGTCTAATACCAATATGACCAATAATGACAGTAACTCGTCATCATCAAGGTTACAACTGAGTGAATTAACACGAAAACAAATCGCTATCTTCAAAGTACAATATGCTCTTTCCAAAGTCCTTATTGAGAACTGTGGAATTCTACCAACTGCTGTGGTAGGACATAGCATGGGAGATATTACCGCTGCTGCTGTTGCAGGTTGTATATCATTGCATAATGCACTCTGCGTAATAGTAGTAAGATCAGAGCTACAGAACAAGTGTCGAGACACAGGAAAGATGGCAGCTGTCGGTGAGTTTTGGAGATAACTGTTTTTGTTTATGCAACTGTTTCTCGAAACCTTATTCAGTTATTTAGTTGTCATTTAAAGCTTTCTTCATTCCAACGCGGCTGATGCTACTTTCGTAGTACGGAGGTACCTCTTACGTTCGGCACACGCGAGAGCATTTTGCTTAAAAGGAAAGTGTCATTCGTGGCCCTTTGCTTCTCGTGTGCGGCGAATGAAAGCATTTAGCTTACAACTGAGCAAAACTACGCATGCTCAAATAAGATCTGGCGCCAAATAGTCACAGAGATTGCTCATGTTCTTCTCCCTAAGAACCAAAACCATGAGCAGTGTTGTGGCTTGAAAAGTGAGAATTGCAAATGCATTCTAATGTCGTAATGAAAGAGTTTACACTACTGCTGCTGCTGCTGTTTTATATCCTCTCTGATGAAACATTCGATAACCTATCTCTTCAAGTGGTATGTGCCCAATTACAAAAAATGCGTTGCATTTTATCTCATCAAATAATTTCATGCCCAATCTCAACGTTTGATTTTATTTCCTTTCTCATCAAATAATTTTACATCTCATCTCACTAAATGACGTTAGTTCTCATCTCATCGAGTGATATTAAATCATAGTCCCTTAAAAGTTATTTTACATGCCATCTTCTAGAATGGTTTGATATCCCATCACTCATCGAATAATTTTATATCGAATGATTTTCAATCTCAGTTCATCGTTTAATAAAACCAGCTATCAGCTGGTTTTACATTAACTAAGTAAATTTAATCCCAACACTTTTTTTTCAAGGTTTGTCAGCGACCGAAATGCAAGAAATTATCAATTTACTCGGTTTACAGTGTGAAATCGAAATCGCTGCCATCAATGACCAGAGCAATGTTACTATATCGGGTGATGCACAATCTATCGCTGAATGCGAAAAATATTTGCTTAAAAATAGAGAGAATATCTTCTGGCGCAACCTCGCCACTGATAAGGCATACCACAGTCGTCATATGGATGCTATGAAAGAGAGATTTTTAAAATACGTAAAGAGAATACACTTTTTATCAGATTGGACAACCATTCAATTCATTTCGTCCGTTTTTGCAAAGCCAATGACAGGGCAGCAATTGAAGGCCGATTACTGGTGGGAAAACGTTCGAAATCCAGTGCAATTTATGGATGCAATAAAAGAAATGCTTAAGATGGGCTGTCGAATAATCGTGGAAGTCAGCCCTAGACCTGTTGTGTTACCATATGTCAAAGCTATTTGCAAGGATATCTCATCAGCATTGAAGGGTGATGAGTTTACTGTCATGCCAGCATTACCTAGGATCAATGTGCAAGAAAAGATTGATTTTCTGTTCTCAAATTGTATTGGACACTTATATAACATTGGCTGTACTGTAACATTTCCAAAACTCATGGATTATCAACATGCAAAATTTATACGCTATCCAACGTATGCTTGGCAGGAAACGTCATTTTGGGCCGTGCAGAAACAACAACAGAATAATAACAGACAACGCCTCCTTGGAGATCCCGTGGTAAGTAATAGTTATGTCACTATGAGTGTCTACATTCAGTCCTTTACAGGCCGTGACCATGTTATCATAGGATATACCAGGGATATACAGTTCACTTGGAAAGTGCGATGTTGATAATATCCAGAGGTGCTCTAATTCGGTATAAAGGTCGTCATGCAAACTACTTGTCAATAGATTTAAATCTTCTTAAAGCAAATGGCTCAAAATAAGACCCAAAGATAAAACAACACATATTACTTGAATTTCCTTTGCTAGGTTGATAATAGATTAATACAACACTTTTATAGAAAAATTCTACCTGAGGGAAATATAGTTCAAAAGTACAAAGAAATGAAACAAGGTATGAGGGTTGACACAGTTTACTATCCTATTGCAAAACTAACTGTCAATGAAAAAGTTCACGGAGTGGTGAAATGGACGTTTGTGATAAAATGAGACTGAAAATTGCAAGAAAATAAAGAAGTATATTTTAAATCATAGTTATTACCATTCTCCTTTTTGTCCATACATATTTAGGGAACTGACAGTGATGGCCACCAGCTCTTTGAAAGCCCAATCGATTGCTGTCGATTACCTTTCCTTGCTGATCATCAGATATCTGGGACAACTGTCTATCCAGGAGCATGTTATGTGGAGACATTTCTGGAAGCAGCAATTGATGGTCGGAGCTTACAACCGGTTGTTTTGAAAGATATCACGTTTGACAATCTCCTAACTCTCTCTGATAAAAGTGTTCAAATTCTGCAAACAACCGTGCAAATGTCAAGTGAGAATAGTGATAAACAGGTCATGATCTATGACGTGACCGAAGGTAAAAACATCCTTCTTGCTACATGCAGCATGGAACGGTTCAGGAAAAGACAAGACTATCTTGCACTTCATGACATAGGTAAAGGTTTCAGTTTTTATTCCTTAAAATCCTTATAGAATTAATGGCGTTTTAACAGGTAGTAATTATTGCAGGATGCTTTATATTCCATGTAGGCGACGAAGGGGGATAAATTGTTTCTCTGTCTTTTTACTTTTAAATGGTAGTCGTTAGTACTTGTGAATCATACCACTGATTGGAAATGGTGCCGGTATATGTGAACGTGGGTGAGTGGCTAAAGTGCTTGTGCCGTGATCACGAGGTTCTGGGATCGAATTCACCTCGCGGCACCATTGGTAAGTGCCTCAAAACCATATGCCATGGGTCCAACCAAGCCATGTGAGGGAAATTGGGTATGACGAAACTGTTGGAAGCCTTCGGATGGCTAAGCTAGCACAATACCACAAAATATCGTGGTTGAGATCATGGGTGACCAGTCTTGTTCAAATAATTGTTCACACTGGTTTAGTCACTCATGTTCAAAAACTGCAAATTAGTCCTGCACGCGCTAATGTGTAGTATAAACCGCAGGTTGGCTCTGCGGACAATGCTCACATGAGTGGTTGTAAGTGTGCCTGTGCAGGCGTCTAAGAGTCACGGATGCTAGCCACGTGAATAGACGGGTATCCTCGACACGAGTGGTCGACCATTTTATGTGAACGTCCCTCTGAGTTTAATTTTTATGAATCTTATTTCTCATTGCATCTTTCTCTTTCTAAACTTTATCAGCCTTATCGTTTTTAGTGTCACTTGAAAAGCCTGCTGGATTACAAACACCACATTATCAATTTGATCATATCAAACGAAATCCTGATGCCATTCTAACAAGGGAAGAAATGAGGGACATTGTTGAATCGGTCGGCGTTACATTTGGGGAATCCTTTTCTTTGACAGGGCAAACCTGGAAAAAAGATGACAATGTTTTGTGTCAACTTGATCTACCAAAATCAGTTGTTGATGATTTACCAAATTATGTTGTTCATCCGTCAATTATCGATGCGGTTTGGCAATGCCTTTCTCTGGCCGAAAACAAAAAAGACAATGGCCTATTAGTTCCTATTGGGATGAAAAAACTCGTTTTATTTCCTTGCGTGGAACGCACGTCAGCCCTCTACGTCTTCTGTAAGACTGGAGGTAGCAAAGTCATTCTTCAATTAATGACAGAAGAAGGTTATACTCTGCTGATGATTGAGGATCTACAGGTAATATAACTGATTGTTTACTTGATTTTGAACATTTTAAGGGAATGCCACAAATCTCTTACATTTCAGATGTTGACCAAATGTTTGCAGGTGGATGCTCTTTAAATACCTCTTGCTAGCTAGAGTCATTTGATGTCATAAGACACTTTTGTAAGATCAAAAGAAGTGTTCTGTATCAGTCACCTTACTTTTATGACTTTACGTTTTGATATAATAGTCCTTTTTCTGTAACTTGCAAATGATAGATTTAAAATTTGGTAAAGAAGATAAATTTGTATAAATTAAAATAATTGAGCTTATCCAAAATAGCATTTTTGAAAACTTGAAGGAGATAAATTTTGGAAAATTTACTTCTTACGTCAGAATATGACCTATTAGTTTTAGACTTACTTACACGTATATGAATATAAGATGGATACATTAGTTAGCAGTTATGTTCATTATTTGTTATTGCTGTGCATTTGATTTCTTCAGTACCTGTTCGTATACCAATAAATTTTTAAATTTTGCTCCCACAAGCCTGAAACCACGCTATCGTTTTCGTTTGAGGGACGTTTCGACGTGCCGTTGATAATTTTCTTGCGCTTATTCTTAGATGAACAGACGTTTTACAATTTTGAATACCACGGCTATTCGAGACTGAACTCGATGTGCAAGACTTTCCCTGCTGCCTTGTTGAATAAGCAGCAGACTTTAGCAAGTTTTTCTTCCGGCAGGAGCATTCATGCTTTGCTAATGATCTCCGTAGGAAATATACGTTATAATTAAGTTATAATTTAAATCTTTTTATCGCTTATTGCTATGCGTTGTGGATATCGGCAATCTGCGCCCATAAAGTATACTCTATATCTAAATGTATACACTAGTAGATAGACAACGAATATATACGTTGTCAATTGAAATTGATAAATTCGGGCTGCTAAACTCAGCAGAAAAGAGGTCCATATGCAGACAGGAACCCCCTGGTTTGACATCTAGGTCACTTTGTTGTCTCGTTTTCTAGTGTTAGGTTGCATCGCCTGCACAATAAAGGAACATTCTTTATTCCATATACTACCAAACCAAAATGCATCATTTTTCTTTTTCATTCTACGTTTTAGGTGGTTAATTTAAGCAATAGATCACCCAAATTCTCGATGCTCAATTCGACATATGAAGTCTATCCGGTTCCTGGTCTCCTTAGTGAGGGACAAGATTCAAGTAAAGGCAACTGCCAATGGATAATTGTTGGAGTGGAAAACGAACCTATTGCAAAGATGTTTTATGAATATCAAAAACAATTGCCAGGAAATCAGTCTACCTTTGTTCAAACTAAAGTCCACAAATTCTCAAAAACCACTTCAAAAACCATAAAAACTATTATTCAGGCAGCCAATGAAGATGGAAAATGCTGCATACTTGTTCAATTAGTGCCCATAACAGTACACAGCATTTCTCAACCAGAAAAGGAACTTAGCCAGCGACTGCATCTTTTATATCTTTCCTGTTTTGAACTTCTTCAGGAATTATGCGAATTTGATAAAAGTAAGTTGAAGCTGATTTTTGTAACAACTGAAGATGTCACCTCTCCAGAAACAATCACCGGTCGTAGGCAGAGAGATGACCAAGTAAAGTTTCCTATTGCATCATTAGTATGGGGTTTCTGTAGATCTGCAAGAATGGAGCAGCCATCAATGGCAATCAGATGTGCTGATATTAGACGAAGTCCATCCGAAGAAGACACCATGATGTTGGCAAGGTATTGCCTCTCAGATCAACCTGAAAATGACATCATCATACGAGGCACCAACTGCTATTTTCCAAGAGCGTATTTAAGTAATTCTAATACCGACAATGAGGTCATGGACATGCCATCTTCTAATCTGATTAATCAACCGCATTACTTCACCATGAGAGAACAGGAATTACTTATTGCTGTTGACGATTCATTACTAAATGAAACAGTAAGCATTGATAGTGCTGAAATCAAAGTTGAATTTGTGTCTTCCGCCACAGGATCTGTTCATAATATTCTCTACGGTAATCATTTAGTAAAAGATACGCTGCTTTGTTACAGTGGGACTATCATTAATGCCAAAGACGGAATTCGGAACTCAAAAGTTCTTACTTTTCAACGTGATTCACGAATTCAAAGCACACTCCATGTTAACCTTAGCAACACATTACCAGTCCCGGATGGAATAAGCATGAAACAAGCTGCAGCCGTCTCCGGATGCCTTGCACTTGCATCGAAGGTAATCAAACATTTGTCTTCCGCAATGAAGTCTTCCCAATCCTGCCTAATTACAACAGAGAAACAGGATGCTAACTTGGGCCTCTCACTGATGCTTGCAGCGAAAGCTTTGAACTGGGATGTTTCTACAACAGATGTTTATCACCCGGATATAATGGCCAAATTGGGAGTAGGATACGCAAATATGCATGACTTCCTTGAGAGTTCAGAATTTAATGATGAATCACCCACTCAGTTTGATAGCATAATAGTGCCATTTGGAATTGATGGAAGTAAATTTTCGGTGTTCTTAAGGGCAGTTCGACCTGGTGGCTACTGCTTGGTAATCAACACATTTGGTGAAGGAGCAAACAATTACCACAATGTGCTTCCTGTAAATTCAAAACAAATTGATTTCGGTGTATTCCACTGCAGCAAAGTATCACAAGATGAAATTATGAAAGAATGGAAATTGATTAGTCCGCATATTTCGAAGAAGGATTGCATTTGGTCTGCACTCCTGCTAAAAGAAATCTATGTAATTGATCCATACATGAAGACGAGAGATATCGAGGGAAAAAGAGCCGTACAGTTGAATGCCTTGCGTGTCAACCAGTCCAGTGTTACCACAGTGCAACTTGAGAAATGTATTCTTAATGCAACTGGATTTAGAAAAGACAGAACATACGTTGTCGTGGGTAAGTCATACATTATCCTATATATTATTCTTGAACTTATCATTTATGATAATATCAAGAGCTTAATTTGCACTCTCACAGCCCTTAGTTTGCTGTTTGGTTCTTGTTACTCATTGGCAAAAACGTGTTGCATTGTAAAGTTTAGATGCTGATAGTTTGTCATTTGCAGAGGTAATGAAATGTGATTAGGTAACACAAACTAGCTTTTTAAAATCAACCTAATGAAAGAAACGAAAATTGGTTATGGGAGTTTTGCGTCTTTTAATGCCTCCGACTCAAACTTAAAAGTTAATTCATTTTCATTTCATTTTATTTTAAATTCACCACATATAATTTAATGAGGATACCTAAACAAACGACTAAAAATACAAGTTAAGAATACAGTTTAATACAAAGGATTCAAATATCATACAAGAACATATTAACAAACTCAATTGTACAAAGGGAATTATTTAGAGGAGAAGAGAGCACCCCCTGGTAAAGTTAAAAAGGCAAAAAGGCGATCATTTTAGCTAATACGCTAAGTACAAAATACTTTGCCTAAGCCATGTTTGGAGTAATCACAACAGTTGTCTAGAAAGGAATTAGAAAGGGATCCCTAATAACATTCAAAAAAGTATGTCTTTAGATTCAGTTGACAGCTTTTAACAGATGGCGATCTTCTGATGTCATCAGGAATTTCATTCCAGCACTTTGCCCCACAGTAGCGCACTGACCTAAGACCATAATGGAGGATGTTTTCTTGAGTTAGAAAAATTTCACCGTTGGTAGCTTGCCGTGTACCATATTGATGAACATTTGACAATGAATTAAAGAAAGTATGGAAGTTTACAGGAGAGACTTTATTAACGCCTTCATACACAAAGCTGAGCAATTTTACTTGAAAAATATATTGCAGCCTGAACATCTTCAAGTCATTAAGATAAGTGAAGAACGTACAGCATAATTTTCAAATGAAATTGCCCTTAAAACTCCGTTCTGCAAATATAATTCTGGTTTAATTAATGCGAACTTTAAACTTAAATATGAAGTCTTTGATCATTTTTATGCCAATTATAACAATAGGCCATTAATTATTTTGCTCCAGGCGGACACAAAGGGTTAGGTCTAGAGACTTCACTTTGGCTCGCAAATAGAGGAGCTGGGGTCATTGTGACTTGTGGAAGATCTGCTCTACTACAAAGTACCTTGGAGCGATTTCATCGACATATCGATCAGAGGGACTTCCAAATTCATCACGTTATCTGTGACGTGACAACAGCGGGCGGCATTGAAGAGCTTCAGTCTATGTTACAGCGTCTTCCCAAACTTGCAGGCATCATTAATAGTGCTGCTGTATTTGATGATAGGCTGATGACAGGATTAACTTACGAAAGTTTTCAGAAAGTAACAGGACCCAAAGTGACTGGTAAAATAATTTTTACTTAAGATTATTTACATTTTGATTGAATTCGTAACAGCTAATAGTTACTGAAGTGTAATTGCACCAACCTTTAGTAGCACTGTAGTTTTTATTAGTGTTCGAAGTTGCCCAGCGTTTTTCTCTTTTGCTTAAACCAGACTATCCAATTCATCAAAAGAGATAAGTTTGGTTTCTAAATCTGTCTTGCGTCAAGCTTGTTATTACCTTTTTTGGAAAACAAGAAGCTGCCCGAGTACATCAAGAGAATTATGACAGATGGTAGGTATGAAAAGAACATTGGGAGCCATGGTACATGTTATTTGAAGACTGTGCAGGTTTAGATGCAAAATAGCACCTTTCAAAAGGAATGCCGACGCGAATTATCATTTTAAAATTAGCCGAATATTAGCTGTATAGCTTACTGCCTTTGATATTTCATTTGTTTAAAAAAGAATTCCATACACGAAATGGCAACTCTATTTTTTGTAAGCTCAACAAAAAAATTGTTTACTAGATTAGCACCACTAATATAATTGTTTGTACTCACGAAGACAAACCATCCCCCCGAAGGTGCCTATAATTTTGTCTTATCATGCGATGATCTGAAAGAATTCTGTTATCTGTGGAAGGACACAAAAGCTCGGAATCCTGAGGTTAAAAGATTTTTCTCACCCACAATGGTAGTGAGCACAAGAATTTAGGTTAATGGGCTTGCTGACTAAGGATCATCGGCAGGACAATACATGAATCTTTGAAAACAATGATAGTAGGCCAGAGCAAGGAATTGTTCTGTAACAGGAGTGGCAGCATACGTTTTTGAGCCACCTTAAAAAGAAAAGTAGTGATAAGTGGAATAACATATATTTTTCCATCCTAGAGCATACACTTTTGATTGTCTAAACCCACTTTAACAGTTTAGGTGATTTAACATAGTAATAGGTCAAGTCATTTGATAACAAGGTTTAGTTGGAGGTCGGAAAGGGCAGCGCAAAAAACACTCGTACGTAAATTAAGTGAGTAGTGACTGCCGACTGAAAAAGCCAAGTGGATTGCTGATCTTTTAAACCGAGACCACGTTTACACTGATGTGGATCCAAAAGAGCATAGATCCAGTTAGGATCCGTAACGATTTTAGTTAGCGTTTATACTAGGAACTTTACTAAAACGGTTGCCTCATTTGTTGCCGTGGTAACGCCGTTTAAGTCAAGGCGAAAAAATTTATTGCCTAGGAATCGATTCGTACCCGTGTGAGTCCATTCCAGCCATTTACACTGGACCTCAGTTGCAATTTATCCAAATGGATACACTTTGAAAAGCGATGCCAAACTATATGGATCGCGGATTCATATCGATACGGATCAGGGCGATCTACATAAGCTTTATATAAATCGCCCTGGTACAGATCCATCCGTACCAGTGTAAACGTAAAGCCTATATATGCTCGTTTTATTACTGATCCGTTTTAATTTGTTCTACTGTTATCGGGATCAGAGAATCGCAATCTAAACTTTGGAATGAACTCCACGAAAAATTTAGAGATTGAAGACCAACAATCGTAGTTGATAGTTTTCGTACTTTACACGATAACAAATAGGCCCTTGTTGAATTCCCATTAATAACCACGACTGAGCTCAACTCGTCTTTGCACCACAGTGAGTACCAGTTTTCATCAGTGAGTATACGTATGCATATACTGATATTCCTCAGATAACGCACCAATACTTCATACCGGGACAAGTTTTGCTAATGTGTATATAGGATGTGTTATGAGAAAAATTAGTATTCGTGTAAATAATACTATATATAGTTATAAATATAATATCCAGTATGAATTTGTGTGTAGCCTTCGAGTCCGAAGAATTAGTTTTCATGTGCGAATGGAAAAAGAACCCATTAGTTTTCCCCCAGAAAAATCCCCAAGGATATCTGATGTTCGACTTTCAGTTATTCAGTAAATAACATGTTAGAGGGAGTAGAAATGAGCAGTGCAGTATCATTAGCAACTACGGCAATAAAGGCATTTATTAACTACTCCTAAACAAGCATTGATAAATACGAGAAGCGGGGCTGAATTTGACATAGAACACCAATATTCAATGTCACCACAAATTGGTAAGAAATGAAATTGACAGGAAAAGTTTAGACTGACTTTCCAAGCAGGCCCCGGTGTTGATCTCCGAAAGGGTTCGGCCAGGAAACTTTTTTAGACCATGCCCTTGTATACTTGAACCATGCTCTTCTCTCGAGACGCTCCTTATGCACGGTTGCACATTTAACTTTTAGGTGGAAACGCCCTTCTAAATGTTACTTTTTCGTTTAAGCTCCTAACAGAAAATAGTCAACTAATGGTTTTCAGCATAACCAAATCAATAACAAATCACGATTATTTTCACACCTTACTTCCTGCGGGGCCCCTGGAAATAACCCTGGCTACCGCCCCTCTCGATGACACTGTTTCCAATACGCAGTAGCTGAAGAGAATATCACTATGTCGTGATACTTATAATAATACTAATGACACAATATGTCAATTATATGCTTAAATTTTGGAAGCCGAAGTAGAACATCGAGATCCAATGAGTGATGAACCATTGCATTGAATGTCGGTTGAACATAGCGTTTTGCCAATTAGTTGATTTCGTTCGACTGCTTGATTATACATTGGTTTACACCAAAGTAGTCAGTTTGTTGGTTTCCATTTGAGTTTTTTCATCTTTACCAAGCCACAATTTATTCACAGGTACCATCCTATTGTGGAAAATGACAAGTCGGCTCAACATCAAGCTAGATTTTTTTATCCTTTATTCGTCCGTGGTATCCGCAATCGGAAATTTTGGTCAGTGTGCATATTCTGCTGCGAATTTCTTTTTAAATCAATTCGCTAATCTACAAAAACATTTGATGGGGGAGAATTTCTTGTCAGTTTGTTGGGGGCCAATGTCTGGAGCTGGTGTCTTGTCACAAAACGAGGAATTAGCGGATTCAATTTCTGAGCGATTCGGCTTGTATCCAATTCCAGTGAAAACAGGTAAGAATGTTTTTCCTGAGCTATGCAGCATCTTTCCTCTTATATTTTGGTACACTTTGAAAGTACACTGTCGTATTATCGCAACCTGCCTTGTTTTTAACACGAAATCTAAAAAAGTAGAAGCATTATGTATTGTTACAGTGGGGTTTTTTTGAGGATCTATAGCTTCAAATGACGCCTGAAGAGGACAGCTATGTTAACCTTTCACTGTTGAATGCGAGAATTATGGTTAAGTGTACTGAACAAGTAAAAGGTTTCAGGTGAATGCTAACAGTACGCTAACAAATTTTCAACAAATTTGAGATATACGAAGTTCAACAATAATGGAAGGGGGAAAGCACAAAAGCAATTATAAAGAGAAGTCACAGGAACATCGCATGAGCATGAAACTTAACAAAAGACAAAAGCAAAGAAGGAAAAGAGAAAAGTTTAATATTGAAGTCCTGTTTAAAATCTGCAAGATGAATGTTTGTGAGGTAAATTTAAGTTATAGTACACGTCATAGACAACATTGCCATGAGTTACCGTTCAATATCTGTATAAATGGAAGACGGCAGTTTGTTACTTAACATTGTTTTTAAATAATCAAACCCTAAATATCTAGCGTTCACTATGTCTGTCCATCACACCATTAGTAAACCAGCGTACAGAAGGCGTGTTTACATGATGTTCACTTTCGTGAGATCTGGGTATTTGTAATAATCCTATACAAATTTATATTTGCGTTTACATGAACAATGGGCCAGCCCACATGGGTGAGATATGTGAGAAACGTTGATGGGATCCGCGTCAGGTTGGATAAGAATTATCCGTGTAAACGCTATTGGGTGAGGTAGAAATTTTCTTGATACGCATGTGCAAACAATTTTGCAGCCAGACCATTTTTTATATCACTGAATCGACAATGGCTGGCAATACGATCTCGCTGCCAAAACATACATAATCTTCTTTTCAAAACGCGAAAAAGAGGCTATCCCACCTGAGTGGTATGGAACTTGTCTCATGTAAACGTAAGATAAATCGATCTCACCAGAGTGAACCAACTCAATTAGCTGGGCCAGCTTACTTCATGTAAACAAGCTCTAAATCGGTAAGAAGAGTTCGTTCTACACATTATTTTGCCGCACCGTTTTGCGGATGTTTCCTAGTTAGCTAGGTTTTTGCCGCATTTTAGTTATAAATTATTCTGGTTATTACTCTTCGATGGTCAAAAGGCCTTTAAGTATGGTTTTGTTGTGTGTTAACTCTTCCAAACAGTAGAAGAGGCATACAGTTTTGATGCTTAAATACAACAATGTACACTTTTCAAGGTCACCATAACCCGCTGTCGTTCTCTCATGACTGTTATTAGATAAAATACGTTCATTGCGTTACTTTTTCACTCTGTGTCCCAATTTAAGTTATACATTTTGTTCCTCGTTTCTTTGACAAGGATTAATTTGGCTGGAATCAGTGTTAATGAATAAATCCAAACTCTCGACGGTTATGTTTTCAAACTTCGATTGGCATAAAATCGCAAATGGTCCAAGCAAGTTGAAAACGAACCATGTAGTGAGAGATCTCATTCCCAAGAGTGATAATCAGACCGTACAAGCATCGGATAATGAATGGCGAAACCAGATCAAGGAAACCAAGTCAATGGAAGATAAATGGTTGATTTTGAAGAAGTATTTTCAGCAGTGGCTTGCAACATGGATTGGCACATGTGATGATTCGGAGGTAGACCTGAATGCGCCCCTATCAAACTATGGTCTGGATTCAGCTGGGGCATTTCAGTTCCACGCAAAACTGGAAGAGGATTTTCAAGTTGATTTACTGGTAAGAAAAGTACTTAGATCCTAGTAAAACAACGTTAGGACAGATTGCTGAGTGCTTAAATGGCTACTAATCAACAGGCACGTAGTCTTACAAATTTAACCAGAGGAGATTTACAATTCATGGTCTAAGTCCTCATTATTTCAATTCAAACAATAATTTTAATAGAGAGCACCCGTTATTGCTCTGGCGATCACTGACACATCATACAAGAGCTGTGTTTTACCAGGCAATGTTATCATTTGGCAACAATATATTCGTAGAACTCTTTACCAGGCAATGTACTCATTTGGCAACAAAATATTCATTAAACTCCTCACCAGGCAATGTTATCATTTGGCAACAAAGTATTCATTGAGCCAAACCTTTTATAATATGCCTTACCGTAGGAGGCTTTATGAGGTTGGCATTTGCCATTCATCAAATTACTAGGAAAAAAAACATTGAGAGAAGGCGAGTCTCCTCTAAGAAGTCATATTTTACAAAATTCTTGTTTGTATTTAAGTGCAATCAATCTGGGAGGTGGCTGAGCCTCCAAATTTTTCTAGAAATGTTAACAAGTGGAGCTGTATCCCAAGAATCTCCAATCACTATATTCCTTCTAATCAATGACAAATATCTTCAATACCCTTGACATGACAAAAACATGCAATACGTAAATATTCCGGCCGAAGCAAAATTTTTACGGAGAGGTAAGTAATTTCTTTGTTGCTGGCCAAGGAGACCAGAGCGTGTGACAAATTACAATTCTATCAGGTGAATACTTTTGGTCAATTTATGGTATTTGTTTCGACATCCATCTCGTCAATGACCTTGCCAATGTCAATACATAGTACAGAGTCAAGTAATTACAAAGTACCCAACCTTCTTGTCATTTTTTGTGTCTCTCTATATTGAATCGGGTGAAACTACCTTAATACGCAGAATTAAGGTTGAACATTGATTGACGTTTTCGCAATTATAAAAGGTTAATTAAATCCACGTTAATTAGACAATAACATTAATTTTTGAAACGTTAATTTCAACGTAGCGCTAATTTTTGAAAGGTTAACTTGTACCAAAAATTTTAAAAAAAGCGGGCCCCTGTAAAATTTTCCTTGGCGGCAATATGTTGAAATCTCAAAAGGAAATTTTGGTTATTTTGCAGTATCTATAGATTTTGTTCATAAATTTGAGCTTCTTTGTTTTACAACTATACCACCATACGAAAGCATTGTGTGACTCGCTATTGATGGGATTGGAGGTATACGAAGTTTGGAGGGAAATGACAAGTAGGGATACAAGTCGAACTGCGCGAGTTTAAACCTTTTACTTTTAAATTCGAAGACAAATATCAGGGGAGAAAGTACAGTGAAGA
>JANTCA010009247.1:0-18165 GCA_024741275.1 Chironex yamaguchii
GGTACCAGGTAGCAATTCCATGGAAAGCATATCCAGGATTGTTTCAGTCCTGGCGCTGAGGATAGGCAAAGCCATCTGAGAGGCCTTGCGAATTCACATAAGGGATATAACATTCTTGAGTGATAGTATGAATGTTCTGTTCTGGCTACAGAATCAGAGTCGAAAGTTCAAACGTTTTGTTGCAAATTGGATAGGTAAAATACATGATCTGAACACACCCAGGCAATAGAAATGTGTACCCACAAAAAGCAATCCAGCTGAGTTTATTACAGTAGACAAATTTAAAAGCAAAGCATGCTGGTGGGGTGACCATCATTTCTACTTGAGGATGAGTGCACATGGCCAAAGCCAAAGATTGCAGTTCAACACCTGGAGGCTACAGAGGAACGGAAGCAGTATGTACATCTTACTGCTATGTCAGTTAAGCACTGTAATACAGGGAGCCGTATGGACCCTAAACTTTTTCCCAGCTGGACCAGCCTTACACGAATAATTGCTTGAATATTTCGCTTTATCAGTAGTTGCAGGCGAGTTGGTCAAAGGAAAGTTGTTCAGGAATTGCTGCCAGTGTAAACACACGAAGCTGAAGAACACGTTATTAAGAACACTTAAAAGGAGGCCAATGTAGACGAGTATAAGGCCTTAGCTGCTGGAAATAGCATTTCACTCAAGAGCAGGTTAATTCAGTTAACCCAAGGATAGACGAAGAGGGTTTGCTTCATATGAATGGGCGTTATGCCGATTACTTGCCATTTGACGTTAAGTACCCAGAGCTACCGAGACAGAGCTGGGTTACAAGACTTATCGTAAAGAAACATCATGAGGAGGGGAATCATATTATGGGGAAAAATCACACATCTAACATCTGTGCAAGTTTCTGGATCCTGCAGGAAAGAGAGGAGATTCGTGATTATGACAAGGACTGCTTTTATGGTAAGAGGTTAAAGAAGAAAGCACTGACACAGCTGATGGCACCATTACTAAGTATATGAATGCGTTTGTTACACACGTATGTTAACAAGGGCAGTTCATCTAGAGATGGCCTACGGTTTGGACCCTGACTCTTTTCTTAAAGTATTTTACCTAATGGTGATATTCCATCATGAGGGTATTTCTGTTCTCGTGAAATGGCAGTTTATGACAGGAAAACGGGGAGTCTTTTTATATTGTATATAGAACCTTGCCTTCCAGTAAGCAAGTAGACAATAAAAGATGCTGAGACTATTCGTTGGTGTACTGTCACTCTACATGGTATGTAGTACGTACCATGTAAGGGAGAGGGAACAGCTCTATCATGTCAGGAACTGCTTCCGTGGGTGAAAAGACATTTAAAAGGAGGCATAGTAGGCTATAAAGGGGGAAATTTAGAGAGGGTACTTCTTCTGTCAACTGGGATAGAGTTGGTCAATTTGGAAGATTTTGATTGTCCCAAGATTAAAAAACTATACAAGACTATGATATCTGTTCACATCAAGAATGTCAACAACAGATACATTTTTTCGTGTAAGTACTCTTTCTTTTTACGATATTATTTTTTTATGATCGACACCTACGATAATCGATATTTTCTCGGCTATGTCCATCAATATATTTTGATCAATCTTGTCAATTGCTTTTTCAACCCTATTCTTGGTACCAAGCTCATATTCATTCAATTTCCAAGTCCTTAACTGAAGCTTGTTAATAAGAACTAGGGATTATCTTTTCTGTAAGGAGATGGGTCCTAAATTAAGACATTACACCATATTAGCTGTTTCACTGGATTGATTATAAGCTGATTAAATCACCTTTATTTAACAACCAATTTTTCCTAAGTACATTTTCGGACGTAAAGTTTATGATATCTTATTTCAGTCATCATTATATTCATTAAGCGTAAAATTTTGGAGACATGTCAGAGTTCGACCATATGGGAGTTTGACGGAATATATTCACACAATCGAGATCGCTTTGTTAACAACATATTGAAAGCTAGTTAAGTAGGGGGTCATCTAGGAAGTACGTACGTCCAAAATAACCACATTTTTACTGATCCACCCATCCTCACATCGATAATTCCAAATCAAATGCAACCATATTTTAGGTCAAGTTTATTGCAAGACATTGTTGACTTGATTGAGAAGCATGAAATCCAACTTAACTTTCTTCGATTTCCCTTTATAACAAACAAATTTTTAGAAATAGAAAATTAGGTATAGAAATGTGTACGCTTTGCTCTTCACCAGTCTGCCTGCGCAAGTGCGCTTATAACTCTACACGCCCACCATCTCTCAGAACGTAAGTACTTTTTGGACTACCCCTCACCATAATTTCAAGAGTATAATAAGTAGAACTAAGGGACCGCCTTTAGTTTGTTATACTGGACAGGAGAGGCTAGAACCAAGGTCTCCCATGTTAAGAGACCTTGGCTGGAAGTGATCAGGAGAGATTTCGTAATAATTTTTTTTTGTAGACCAGGCATGCTCGTTTCGCTAAGAAAAGCCTATTGAAGTATATATGTCGTAAATATTTACGGCTTGTAGATCCTGGCACCAAAGAATTCACTGCTGCTTTAGAATAGAGGACGGTATATTTGATATAAGATTCGATATTGACTCATGTGTGCCCTGCACTCGATGTGCAGACCGACTGAATTATAAGGTTTTGACTCCTTACTTATGCAAAATAATAATATACATTTATAAACATTACATAATCATTTTATGCAATGTTACTATTCCCTAACGTCAATAGTTAAGCTGTCCCGTGACGCCCCCTAACCTCTTATTACAACAACAAGCAAAATGCGTAAGTATTACCATGGCAACAAGTCAGATCACACGCAAACAGACAGACGAATTAAATTTAACTATGACAACACAAGAGAATGTAGTAATGACACCAAGTATAAAATATCAATTATCAACTGTCTCTTGTGTCCTCGACTTCTTTAATCTAATCTTCTGACACACCACTCCCAAATCAAACATAGTTTCCTCCAGAAACAGCGTAGTTTTGATTTCATTACCAGCATTGATCGCGACTTTTCTTTTTGTTCTGGTTGATTTTTCCGCCATTTCTTCCGTCACAGCTGCTCGTCTGTCTCCCTCGTCTCCCTGTGGCTCTGCTCGCAACACCAAAAGGAAAACCATCTGCAGGGGTCGGTCGAACTCGTAGACATTATTTCCATTGGTTACCGTCTTCAACAAGAGAATTTTCAACATACTACACTTTGATACTTGCACATAATTAATGCCGCTAAAAATAATATATAGAAGCATAACTTGTAAAACCTTAAAATCTATGGACAGTTGAACCTGTTTGTCGGCATCAAAACTGAATTGAGTGGGCCGTTATTGTCTAAGAACAAACTTGTTGATTTAAGTGTAGCTCAAGTGCTAAACGCAATGGTTTGTTACCTCAAGTGGAACATAGTCAATCACAATAGTAGATGTCATCTATATGGAGGGACGCCCGTCTTTTACTCCGTGAGGAATGTCAGTGTCAGGAAACGATCAAAATTCAGTAAAGTTATGGGCAGTGAAGCTTGAGACTGGACGCAAGTGTTTTTACGCTACTAAGGCTTTTAATGCACTCCCCCTGCAGTTAGGAGCGTAAAATATAGAACTGTAAGACAGCGTTAGAAGAGCATTGTAAATAAGCTTGAACTATACTTTTTAAATGATTTTATTGTAAGATTAAAAACTTTTCTTTCAAGTTTAGGAACAGGACTCTAGTGATAACAGTGCTTCTTGCACTCATAGATTATCCTGTATAAAAATTCGATTTTATTTATTATTATCATTAGGAACCTTGCCGCGACAGTCCAACGAAGGGGAGGGACGTCCCGATTGTACTACGTCGACAATACTTCTCCGTTGGTGAAGTGGAAAAAACGTTAGCGAATGGATCTTATGAGCACGAAGGTATATTCGCAGTTAAGGGAGGCAGTCATCAAAGGTCACAAACACAAGTGAACGAGGTTCACTGCATAGGATATAAGACCTACACTTCATATGAAGTAAGGCAAATGATCACGACTTGAGCGTCTTTCTGACGGTGGCATACCACTATGCCAAGAACACGGCCAGAGGCAAGCCCTTCTGAACAGTCTACTTATACGATTACTTTGACCTCTCACTACTACAAGTAACAGCCCCGATAACTTACGGCTTGACTGCAGGAGCCACTCCGTTCCGAAAGCAGACAACCCGTAATAGAAAACTACGACATACCACCGCGAGCTCATAAAGAAACCCACGCAACATGGAGCTAACTCCACGGCGCCTACACGTATAATTTTGGACGAGCCCAATCAGGTTACTAGAAGACAACACAAACGGACCAAGTTAGGTAGTAACCATAAAATTCATATTAAAAACTGCCCGAATATATACATTATAAAATATTTACAGGTGAAATACCACTTAAGAATCAAGGGGCCTTTTAACAAGTTACTTTTTCGATTTCTTCGCAGCTGGTTTCTTGGCTCTGCCTTTCTTCGGCGCCGGCTTCTTGGCCACTGGCTTCTTGACGGGCTTCCTCGCAGGTTTCTTTGGTTTACTAACAACCTTTTTAGCAGCGGGCTTCTTCTTGGCGGGTGACTTCTTTGGTTTCTTGGCTGGTGATTTCTTGGGCTTGGGTTTGGCCGCCTTCTTTGCAGCTGGCTTCTTCTTGGCCACCACGGGCTTCTTTTTAACTTCTTTCTTTTCCACTTTCGCCTTATTCAACTTAAAAGATCCAGATGCACCAACTCCTTTGGTATGAGATAAGAGTCCAGCAGTAACCATACGTTTTAATGCTAATTTCAACTGAGCATCGCAGTTATCTCCAACTTTGTAGTTGGCTTTAATGTACTTCGAAATAGCTTGTCTCGACGATCCCGTTCGAGATTTCAGACTTGCGAGAGCAGCTGAAATCATATCCGAATACTTAGGATGTGTGGCTGGCTTTGCAGGCTTCTTGGCCTTTTTTGGTGATTTGGTTGCCGCTGATTCTGACATATTGGCGAAAAATTTCTTCGACAAGTAACACAAGATCGTAATTCTCTCTTAAGTTTTCGTAATGTTTGAAGGTGGGTCGCTCATGTTCTTTTATTTTGAAATGTTGCGGACGTCTTTGAAAGCAGCCCTCTTGAAACACAACTTATCTCAAATGGCTTCTGTTTGGTATCGAGTTGTGTTTTCTTACTTTGATTCCAGCCCAAGTTTTGACAACAGACTAACAAATCACAGATTAAAATTACTTCAGACATACAGTACCAAGTCTGATGTTTGTTGTAAGATACTTTTTGTCCGACGTACACATAACACGACTGTACAATAAGAACGAAAACTAGAAAGCCCTGTGTTGAACACTTGATAAAGATGTTTTCGAGAGTACATTTTGTACCTTTTACGACCGTCATCCTCAAAACCATGACCATAACCCTAAGCACAAGATCCTATATCTTCTCTCTGACTATATTTAATTCGATTTTAGGCTCACAACACGCTCTTTTTATCGTACGATGTTGACGAGGAAACACAAAGTTTAAAGCGGCGCCATTTTCTCGTATAAGTTTAGTCCAAGCCTATTTCTTTCATTTTCTTCTTCTCGGGAAAATTTCTTTCACTGTCCTCCAGATTTATGGAATTAACATATCCTTAGTATCAAATCAGGTATATTTCTTGAATACTGCCTTTCGCAGCATGGTCAAAATGCAACAACTTCCATGTTCATCGTACACGACAAATTCCTTGATCAAGCTATTCTTACCTGTTCGTAGTACAAAAGTCTTGGCATCGACAGTTCTTACTGGTTATTTAAAGAATTTTTTATTGAATATTTACGGATACCATGAACTTCAAAATATCATGGTTAACCTGACATGGAGTGGAGCCTTATACAGACTGATTACTACATTTAATAAGCGCGTTCTTGAAACTGCCAAAACACTAGGCTTAGGGTTAGTTGTTGTCAGTCTCTACCAAGTTAACTCCTAAACTTGTGGGTGATGTTATTTAATGTAAGCCTAATAGGTTATGTTTATAGAGAACCGAAATTATTTAAATTTAATTTCACTCCGATTCGTTCGAATTAGGTACTGTGAAGGATGAATTTGATTGTCAAAGGAAGTGGCGGAGGGGAGGTGTAAAAATATTGCGCACAGTAGAACATCAAATGGCAGTCACTCGCTGTAGTGTTGTTTGCTTTAGTATGTTTATGTTTTAATTCGGGCAACGTTTCAGTCACTCAGTACTTAGAGGAGACACCGACTGGGCATTAGGATCCTTCAGGTAAGTACATAGAGTCCCCTAACGACTGTTTTAAAAAGTGTCATGTAAGTAAAGCCCGATAAAATAAACGATATTAAGAAACCATGGAGAAACGAAACGGATTAATACCATTCACTCTGTGATGTGGTTCTCAAAATAGCTCGTGTGCCAAAATTAAACAATTAACAGTTTAATAGGAGTCATTTCTATCTTCAACTCTTTTTAAAATTAGCTTTGGATGTAACTTGCATCATCTTCAGTCTTTCGGAGTATATAGATCACTATAACAACAACTAAGAAACTTATATAAGAGAGTAGGGAGTAAAAAAAGTCATAACGAGGGAAAAACGAGAACGTTGTAATTGAAAGGAAAAAGAACAGTAAATATGATAGGAAAGAAAGACAGGCGTAAGACGCATTAACAACGAAACCTTCGTAAGTTATGTATCGCGTGTTTATACTGCAGATGTCTCGTACATAAAAACTAATGTGTTTGAGGGATTGTCAACGCAAATCCACATTAACACCCACACTGGAAATCAATTAAGGATATGAGTGTGAGATGGCGCCCTTGCCTGGTAAGATGAAACGTATTTCAGCTTTATTCTTAGTCATCGTTATCTATACAGAGCGCCATATCGTAGACCTTATAACAATGGCCTTGAAAATTTGCGACATTGCGCTAAAAAACATACTTACAAGCTTTTAAGTATGTTTTAAGTGCAATGTTGCAAATTTTCAAGGCGATTTTCAAGTTTTGTACTACAGAAAGATTGTTGAAAAAGCACAACTGGTTTAGTGATTTGGATATTTAAAGTACTTGACTTTGAACTGCAGTCACCAAGGTAAATAAAAACTGCTGTATCCTGGAGAAAGGCACTGCGTCAAAATTCGAGTGATACAGAGACTTGATGAAGAACCACAAGAGTTCTGCTATCTCAGGAATCAAGTATATTATTAACAGATTTACAGGTATTTATGCATTTATGCAAACAAGAGATAAATTACAGGGCAAGAACGTGCTGAACGTCGTGTGCCTTTCATAAACACTTATATTCAATATATTCTGTTGATCTTATCATAAGATAGGAAATCGGATTCCTCCTTCCAAGCATTTGTCCTACCATAGTTCAACTTTAGAAGGCAAAAGAAGAGAAGTATATTATTAGTAGTGTATTATTAGTAGTACATTATTATTAGGAATTACTCATGACTCAAAAGACAAAAGCATTATTCAGAAACAACCATGATGCGATACAAACTCTAAACACATTCTGGAGGGATCTCTGCTTACTGGGCAAATTTTAATAAGAAATCTAAAGTTCTGCTTTCAAGTTAATTGAGTTTGGTTAGTTTCTGGACAGAATCAAATGATCAACATACACAAAACGATGATTATTACCTGGGACTTTTACTATGTACTAAACAGATGAAAATTGTGTATCTTTGTTGAAGGCTTGTCTCTGGCTGATTTAGTGCTAGCTTGTTTCTTTTCTACTTGAGAGTGATGACCAGACTTAAGTAAAGTCAAGCGTGTTGTAGGAGATCTGCATAAAAACACCTCCGCTGTTGTTTGTCCAGTTGTAGTATGTGGAACAATGTGGCATCAGGGGCACAATTAAGGGGGGTGTGGGGTGTCACACCCCAATAATTTCACTACCCGAGCCCAGTCGAAATTTTATAGCGATAAAGTCCGTCCCAATATGGCTCTGTACGTAAAGCATTTCATGCTGCATTGCAGTAAAGTGTATAGTGGGTGTATTTCTAAGGAAGTACCAATCAACGAACGATGACAGGGGATAGAATCGGTTCAGTCCTGTCCCAACCAGCACTGCTGCGTTTTAACCAAGACATCCTGGTTCACGTGTGACAGTTTGTAGGACTAAGGGCCAGGAAAGACTTCAGAGTCTTATGACATTAGCATGTGAGAATGATTTAACAGACAAAATTGATCTGGATCACGTTGTTATAAAATGGGCAAAGCCGGCAAAAAGTGGACGCCTATTTAGCTTTTGAAAAAAGTTTTGGAAAAATTACCTCCTTACCTCTTGACCTATTTTAATGATACTCTCGCAAGTCTACTAAATATTCATGTTTCCAGCGAGACTTAAAATGGCATATTCGTTGTAGCAAGTATGCAAATCGCCTGGTAAACTGTGTAGAGCCTTCGTCACTCTGAATCTCGTCACTGACTTGCTCTGCCAATGGTCAATGTCAATGGTCTTCTAGATAATAAGTGATTTGGTGTAGGTGGTTAACTACCAACCTCATCATAAATGTAAGTGAGAGGACTCGAGTTTAAAGGTGAATAAAATTCAAAACATGAAACTGTAGACTCGGCATGCAAGCAAGTCGTAACAAGGGGACCTTCTGACACACCTCTCAAGGGTCCAGAAAGCACCCATCCAAATTTTGTCTTTGTAGTCAATGATTCTCCTGGCTCCCCTCGCCTTGTTTCTTGATCCTAAAGCATCCAAAGGAAGTCCATTCCAATGACGATATCAACACTTAGAACGCTTTCTTTGCAAGAGACATCTGAAAACCAGAGGTCTTTCAAATGTTCATAATCGTACTTTATCAGTGCTACATTCTCATTGGATACCTCTGATATTGTTTCTACAATTACTGCTTCAATATTAAATACATCCTCTCCCTTTAGTAGGCTCAATGGTACACTAACTACATCTCTTAGTTTCTCCTCAGCCCTCCCTGTGCCAAAAGTTTTTATCGCCAATTTTTCCTGTCGCAGTGTACGCAGTCCTGCACGATCAGCCACCCTTCTAGTTACAAAGGTTCTTTGCGATCCACTGTCAAAGAGAATATGACAACACAAATTCTTTAGGCAACTTACAATAGTTTGTGCAGTCTGAAGGACTGTTCTACAACCTTTACTTACATTTCCTACGCAAGCATTGGTAGTTGAATCACTACTCTTTCCCTCTTGCTTTACTGTACTTGTTTCCTTATCAGACAAGCCTTGTTTTACACATATAGTAGGATGATGCCTACCCTTGCATAAGTGCACGTTTCCTGTGAATTACACTTAAATACCTTATGAACCTTACATTAACAAAGAAAACATCTACCATACTTAGAGAACAGCCTTATCCTTTCATTTGCATCAGTGTTTCTTGCAAAATCATCTTCCTTGTGGTTACTGAGGCAGTAACAGCATCTTTGGTCTCTCTTTATTGATCTTCCCATCCATAAGGAACTGGCTATAGAGACTGGGATCTTCCCTTGCAACCTCTGTTTCTGCCTTTCAACATCCCTAAGTAGTTGTAACAACATCTCATGGTCACGGACATTTAATTTCATTTTGAAAGCCTCCAGAAACTTTTTCATTTGACAGTATTCAGACTGATGATTATTACGAATCATACTAATTCTTATGATTTCAGGAAGTTTTTCAAATAAAGTAGGAACAACAGTTGATTATGTTGAACTATCAACTTTCATGGACTCCAGTTCTCGATAATGCGTCTCTAACTTGTCATATAAGTTCCTCAATTTAGAGACTTGCCTTTTATGAAGCACAGATGGCGCCTCCATCATCGCCTGAATGTAGGCTGTTCTAGTTATCGCAGGTTCTGCAAATCATGACATCAGCAGCTCCACTGCTGATGCATAGTATTGCTCGGTAAGTTTGAATCCTGCAATCACATTTCTTGTTGGTACCTCTAAGTAGTATGGCAAATATGAAAATTTATCTACTACTGCCAGCTCATCGTTTTGATGAATGGCACTCTTATCACTATCCCAGAATTCCTGTCAGTCCTCTGGGTGTCCTAAAAACTTACGTAATTCAAGCTTCGGCAATTTTGCCCTTACCTTGGATTATCCCTTACCTACTATATGGCCAGACACTGTATCAGAATCTTTCTTTACTACTTTTGTACTTCCTTGCTCTTGACATCCAAGGAACTCCTCGATCTCTGTTAATGCTTCCTCAATTTTCAGTTCAAATGCTCCGGCTTCATCTTCCTCCTCGGTAATTGCTTCGTCATCCGTCATAACATCTAAGCTGACACAAAGTTCAAAAATCTCATCATCGATTTTCTTAAGTTTAACAAATCTCTCCTTGATCTGCTTGTACAAGGATTTTACTTTTCCTACTTCGTCCTTCTTCTCATCAAATTTTTTCAAAAGCTTCGACAAATAACCACGTTGGGCACCTCTTGTTCTCCTCCTTTTGGTAATTTCTTCCATTTTTGCAGTAATACAAAGCAAATCGGGGCTCGGTGGACCATAAGTTGTGACTTTTAAGCACGACTAACGCTGATTCAATTTACAATGCATAAACTGACATATAAAGAGGAGACCCTCAACTATTACACTCAATTACTCATTGAACACATCCAAAACTTGTGACTAAAATACAAAATCTGATTTCTTATTTAAACCTTTTGGATTTCTGTAGTCAAAATATATCAGCCAATGAAAATAGTACAAATTTCTTAATATGCTATCATTAATACATATGAGTCTGTTTTAAGTCATGATCGTAGGTTTTTATATTCGAGCCTATGATTGAATGTGAGATTGTTAATATGCAATTCATAGTCTCCCTGCGAAAAGTCATGACCATGAATTTGTAGCATGGCTCGATCAAACATTATTTCGTAATTACAAGTTTGCATCAGACTCAAAATTAAACTTAACTTGGGAAAGAACATGACTGAATCAAATTCCAAGAACAAGAAAGCAAAGGTGCACTCTTTAAGACAAGCACTGCCACACAGGCACATAAATCATGTACTCAATAAAATTATCAAGCTGAGGCCATCAAATATGTGAGCCAGCAAGGGCTTCGTTTTGCTCATATCAGGATGACTACAATGAAGCTCCTGTAGAATTTACTGTTGTGCACTAGCTGGCAAAACGATACGATGACGCCATAACAAACGGTTTATGTCGTCTGTTGTGAACTAGGGCTATGGTTAGGCCATCTTGAGCGAGTGTAATCACTATTGATGTACATGACTCAAGATTGGGTCTTTCTCAGTAAGTTCTGAAACTTTCCTGGTAGTCACAGGTAAAGAATCTACAGTGGTACAACACCTCAGTCAGGGATAATGCTACGTGATTGAATTACAGACAAGCAACTAAGCATATCAGCATATCAAGATCTGGTTTCTCTGCGGAAAAATAACTATAAGTTTAGATTTACTAATACTAATAAATTTCTCAGCCTTCAGAAAAAGATTGGGATATTTGGAGCAGATTGCACAGGAACTACATAACAATAAATGGCTCTACATATATTAAGGGGGTTTAAAATGTCTATATAGCAGGAGAGCTTATAAGTGACCTTTGATGTCCAATTCATGCAACTGGAAAGAAGCAAGCGTACATAAGTACGATAAATAAGTAAGAGAAAGGGTTAGCGTGATGCTTGATGGGTAGAACGTGTATTCTAACTAACCTTAAAAAGAATGCCACTTTTTACATCCTATACACTTTTAAAGTAAGAGACCTAGAAGTAACATTATTGAAAATAACCCAGGTAGATTTCTTCCATTTTATTTCTCTTCACTTTGTCTTTGTTCTCACATAATATGCCATCAGTGTAGTAACCTGCTCCCTGAGGCCTCAATACGAATGTTAATAACTTGCCATAGATAACATTACTGAACTCTACTCCGATAGTGCTAAAACTGTTAAAAGTCTAGATTCAATCTGATAACCAATCCTTTAAGTTTTCAACAGATTACTGTTTGGATTCAAATCGATGTTTGATCGCGACACCATAGCACATTCCCACTAGATTGGTCAAACCAAACTTGAACAAATGTTTTGATGTTATTGAAATAGTACACAATGCTACCTCTTTTATGCACTAAATGAAACTCTCAATTCCTTAGGGAGCCGACGCTAAGCAATTGAATAGTAGGAACATTTTCGGATATCTTTGGGCATGGAACTTACAGCCCTTTGCGGTAGTCTCACAATCTTTGGATGATAGTCAAACATCATTGTCCAAACTTCGCAGAGGGTGTGTTTGTTATAGAGCGTAGTATGAACTTAATCACCTACAATTTCTTGCCCTTAAATTTGTTGTTTCGTGGTATAGATTGGAAAGCTTAAATCGCAAATGCGCCAATTCAATCGCGAGTATTCATTCGGCCATTTAAGTCTACCTCTGACGAAATTCTCATATAAAATTTCTTGACTTAATACTGAATTAGATCTCTCAAAGTTCTTAAATATGGTATACGATAATTCAAAGTTTGTGCCCCGGCGACAAAAATTATGCGAAACTATATTTGCCGTTTTTGCTACTATATTTTCGTCGGCCTAAACACCTGTACTGCCAGCTTTGTTTACATCGCATCTTCTTATCCAACTTGTGCTACCATCTTCGTCTCCCATTATTGACGTTTTTTTGTGCAGCCAATACTTTATCCTGAAACTCTATAATGATTACCAAATGCCTCTCAGCAGTAAATAGTTTACACAATTCTTGAAAATGTATAAGAATTTTCGATACGAAACGATTTGTCTAGGAAGAAGTATAAGTGTCTAAAAGGCAGCAGAAAGTGTTCTAAGACGAATCGTTGTAAGAGAAAGTAAGCTAACTACATGTAACAATAAACTGATAATTATACCTACGTAATAATAATTTTGTAAATTCATTCCAAAAACGTAAGAAAGGCAAGTTAGCATTCAATAAATTATAGAATGAATCTTTTAATATATCTTAAACAGTTCTACAGCAGCTAGATATAGAATGGAAGTTAATGATGAGAAGATTATGACAACTGGAGAACAAAAGCACAAAGACAGTGATATCGAGGTCCAAATAAATGAAACAGAGTGCATGTAGTAAATATGATTAGCACCTTGGCAAGATAATTGATACTGACGCAACCTATGAAATGGAGGCAAAACAATAAATAGTTGTTGCAGCCCAATGAGGTATAAGAACAGCTTTTCTTATACCTCATTATTGCAGCCCAAGTAACGTAGGTTCTCACTTTCATATATCGACATCCAACTGAGGCTACAAAAAACCTGTTGAATTATTCTGGCCAGCCTAAACTTCTGTCGCTTTTTGGCGGTAAAATATGATTTTAACAATCAAGTTCCTACTTGTGTCTTTGTTTTGGTTTGATGATTGCAGGACAGAGTCGGAGTAATATGGCTATCAATACTCACAAATTAGCATTTGAGAAGTGGTTGAGTGAAGATCACGGTGCAAATGCAATGTATGTGACTGAGGGGGATGGATCAAAACTAACTGAATAAATCAAACTTTGGCATTTTGAAATAGTCAAAAGTCCAAGACCACGCTTATTAATTCCGAGAGTTGAAAGAAAAACAATTTTGCCATGTGAAAAACATAGAGCTTAAAATTGATAATGTGCTAGCCACTGTATCTCAAACCAAAGGCACGTTGGGATGTGTTATCAAAGTGGCTTTCAAGGAAAACATGTATGATTTCATTTACAAGGCTCATGCGGTCGATGGCAAACACTGCAGGTATCAAAAAACATATCTATCTATCTATCTATCTATCTATCTACATGCATATTTGTCAATAATGGAGCATTTCCACAATAGCTGCAATAAGTGGGAGATGACCAGATTTACAGTGACAGAGGTGCTTGTGCTCTTACTCGGAAAAATTATATTTCATTTCTTCACCCACTAATTGAACTCTTACACTTGAACTGACAACCCAGTGCTAGAGCAATTAGCTTCCTTTTGTACAGTTGATGGTCACTCTGTTCAACTCCTTTGCAATAACAAATGTGGGCATTTCATCAAAAGTCCTTGTCCAGCTTTATGACAGTATTCCAAAAGATGTAACTTGTGAAACCATTTCTCAAATAAAATGTCCTTATGTAGAAACACCTGCAGTAGCCATAATGGACACTATCCAACAATCGGCAGTGATGACTGTGCATTATTTGCTCTGGCCTATGCCACTGACCAATGCAGAGGAAAAGAACTATTCCTGAAGCTATATAAGCAATGTGAAATGCGGGCTCATTTTTCAAACTGTATTGCAAACAAACATGTGCTGCCATTCCCAGCAGATACAAGGAATATTACAAAGTTGACAAAGAAGATTGAAATTGCCAAAACTAAAGTTCAAATAACGTTCAATGAGAAATGACATTTCTTTTAAAGCTTTCTGTTGAATATGTCTAAGCTTAAACACACACTCCAGAGAAAGGAATACGAAACCTTGTATTACAGACAGACAGTCTTTAGTTTTATGCAAATGAGTTTTACATTGTCACACTTCTTTCACATTTACTCTAGAACATTATCAAAATTAGAAGTAAGATTTTTTAGCAACTGTGTCAAAGTATGCAAATATACACAATCAGCTGCGTATTAAGTAGTTATTGTGAGTAAAATATCGTGTCAAGCCATCCAAAAAGCCTCCTATTTTAATCCAGATCAATATACAGTCACACATAAAACCCAATGTGTTGAATTTCTTTCACGTATTGTTTTACACACCATTTGCTGAAAAGTTCAACACCTATACAAGTCGAAGAATTCATAATACAATTGACAGATTGAGCAATTCACCACTGTTGCATTGAAAAAAGAGCCCACATTCACATCCATCAAGTCGAAGAATTCATAATACAATTGAAAAGCAATTCACCACTGTTGCATTAATCTACACACCAAAAGCGTGATTGAAGTTAAAGTACACTCCACGAACACGTCCCCAACCTTTCGCTATTTTCGCATTTCGTGCACTTAAGCCTGAAGATTTCCAGCGTAAAATTACCTTTCCTCTCCGCATGATGACGTACATTTAGCATAAATTATACTCCTTGGCGTAGTGCGGTAATGAAATGCAAAAATCTTGCGACACGTAATTTTTTTGGTCTTTCTTTCAAACTTGGCGTCATGTTTTGTGTTAAAGTACTCTTGTGAACTTTGGCATACATCTAAGGTGCTACTGCATTCCTCCGGCGGGAGTTTTACAGAGAATGCACCCTGAATTTTAATTTGGTCCACTGCAAGCGATTGATTCTGCTTTCTTAGTTTCACACAGCCGAGCTTAGGTTGGCCAAAATACTTCAAATGGTTATGTAGCCTCAAACTTGATGTTCTTACATGAAAGTGGGAACCTACGTTACTTGGGCTGATGTTTTACTTGGGTTGCAACATAGTAATGGCAATTGCACAGCTGTCTAAACTGAATGAGATCTGGAACAGCTGTTACATTAGGATGATAGCGAAGCTAAATCTTCTACATGCCTTAGTAGCATCAATAATTGCATCGATGAGAGACTTAAACATTTACCACTAGTATTGAAACAATATCAATGGCGTTTGAAGTGAGATGTAATCACAGAATACTCACTATTTCCTGGAATGACCACCACACCAATAAATATGTGCTGAATGAAGCTGAAAGGCTAGTAGGAAAGGAAGAGAGCTTATTACAAACAGCAAGAAGAAGACAGCTACACTGGTTTAGCCACATATGCAGAAAGAAAGGATCTTTAGCAAGCACCATAATGAATGGAGACGTTCAGGATATAAGAAGAAGAGACCAAAAAAAAACTGGTTAGGTGATTTGAAAGCGTGGACCAAGGAATGTCTTGAGGATTGCATTAGAGAAGAGGAACAACGAGTAATGTGGAAGAAGAACGTGCAGAAAACCAAAAGCCCCAACGATCAGATATGATTACGGGATAACAAAACCAAAACACTTACAATAAAAACTATACTTGTATTGCAATGCTTTTTTGCAGCTGTATTTAAATTGATGATCAATAATTATGACAAAATAAAGAAATGTTTTCAGAAATTTCCTGGTTTTCATTTTAATGTATGTGTTTTCTAAACAATAAAGGAACCGGATGCAACTGTGTAGGCGATTTCTTAATGTCACTCCCTGGTTCCTTATCCTTATCGGCAGATAACAGACATAGTGATAGGTATGTATTACTCATCGGGTTAGCTGTAGCTGTTATGGCAAAATGACTTTTAATATAAGCTGAGAAGATGATATCATTATCGGTGCAATTATCACATAAGCATATATACATATACCATGGGCATATGATCCAAGTAGATGACGCATAGAAGTAGCAAAGGACAGATTTTAGAATGTGGCAATCAAAAGTACAAGAGTGCACTTCCATGATATGTCCGATCCTTCGAAAAGAAGTAAATGCAGGATTGTATTGTCGCATACAAAGAAAAAATTTGAAGCATCTAAGATATGGTTTGAACGTACTTTTAACACTGTTGTCTTCAAATGCAGGCAGGGTAAACAAGGTTTACTAATAGCGATATACGAGAGAGCAAGTAAGCGAGATTGAAGACCTTAACATGCTAAACAAACAGAGTATACCTTCCAGTATTATATTCTCTTATATAAAATCTTCCGAGTATGACCGTCAGAAAGGAAAGTATTTGTAAATGACAACCTTTATTATACAAACATGTATCGGAACTAGACAATCAAAAACCTGGAAAGAAAAAACAAAGAGAAAATGAAGCAGCAAAGAATTATTGAAAATGTCCAAGTGAAAAAAAAAACTCTATCTGCCTACAGAATAGTGGTTTTCTTGTTTTAATGTAGACAGACTCCAACTTTCTGACGACTAATACTCTGAAGTGTGTGTCAGACGATAAATGCTTTTAAGTATGTTTTTAGTGCAGTGCTGCAAATGTTCATGGCGATTTTTAGAATTTTTTTATTTTTTTGAACTTTAGAATAAATTGTGAAATTTAGAACTGTTGTATGTAATCGAACAACAACAATATATGCACAGATTTTACCAAAATGGAGAAAAACGTAATATCTAAAAGCACACCTTGTTATAAGTGTATTGTCTATCAGGACTTTAAGGCTTAAAATTGCTGAAATTTAAAAATAAAATTAGGAACAATGCAAGACTCAAGCTTCCTTATTATTTTCCTTCCTTGTTAGTTTTGGTAAAAAGACAGGCAAAGTTGTGTTATTGCTTTTAGACTAAGTTTTTCATTTGAAATCCGCAATCATTGTTCTGCTCTGTTGTTGTTTTGTTTTTGTGATGTAGTAATCACAACGATTTTAATTTTTTTCAATCTTCAGGCGAACTTCCAACAATGGTTCTCACAAATAATTTAGGAATAACTTTAGGATCAAAACAAAGAAATATGAAGAATATTGAGGCTTAGCAAAGAAATCATTTTGCCCAAAGAGGAGGCAAAATAGACAAGCACAAAATCAAGGATGCATTAACTGGGTGGAGAGAGAGCGATATGTAGATGAACAGTTGCACTAGAGAACGTTCTGCCATCAGAGGCAGAAGCAGCAAAAGCATGAAGAAAGTAACAAGAGCAAAAAGAAAACAAAGAAATGGTAGCGACATAATGCTTTGCAGAAGGAAGCTTCTATTGGACACGATGAAACAGACAACATCCATAAACCAGAGAAAGTTTCTTCAAGAGATAAAACTTCTCGTCAAATATCATGCATCTCTCTGAAAATGGCTCCCGGGTCCTGCTAAAAGTGTCTCCTGGTTGAGCTATGATATTCAGACTGAAATGATAAACATTACTTCTGATAATGTGCTAGAAACCATCAATGAACAGATAAAAGATTGCCACTTGTGTTCGATGGAATGTGATGATGTCACAAGTCAAAAGCATTTTTACATATCAAGCACGTTTGCATATGTTCACAAGCACACTATCTACAGATGGGTTGTGGGACTGAAACACAGGAAAAGCTTAAAAGCAAACTTGTTGTCATAATTGCTTGTTTTAGAGCTAGGAAATTTTAGAAAGCTTTTAGAAAAAGGCTTTAATAGTGGTTGCCACATATCTAAAAAAAACAAGGGAATGCATCAGAAGCCAACAGAGGCTGGTTCAATAATGTAATTTTACTTTTGTTGTCATTTTACTTTTGTTGTCATTTTACTTTTGTTGTCATTTTACTTTTGTTGTCATTTTACTT